>CM076571.1:187780327-188086905 GCA_034641835.2 Pinus albicaulis | reverse complement strand
TTTTATAAGACAGAGACAGATATATATTCATTTGTGACATAATCAGATAATGTCTTAAGCACTGATTCCTTATCACAGCTAAGGGATTGTCTCTTAAGGTACAACAATTTCCATGATGATGTCATATAACAATGGCTATAGTTGATGTCTAGATCAAATATCAGTAAGACAAATGTAGTTAAGCTACTTGAATCGATACCATGCCAAAATAGAATTATTTACAGAGTATCTAATCATGCATATTCCTATGTGATCAATATCTTCAAGATTTTATTCAAATGATAGAAAATATACAATTATTAATGCTTCTTTTCAATAGTATGTTCCATATGTTGAGAATTAGGTAGGGATAGGTTTAATTCAAATTCTCTACTTGATAATTACTTGTGAGCTTACTTCTTTTACTTATGTATTCTCTTCTTAGATTATTATGTCTTTCATCAAGTTAATTATCAAAACAAAAGAGACACAAATTTAGGCTCTTCAAGCCAGGGCCAAAACCTCTCCCTCTTGGAGAGGAAAATGCACAAGAAATTCTTCTTATATACTTTCAGATGACAAGTACCATGACCATGAAACAAACCCTTGACCCTTGTATGCCTCAAAGACCTTGTCACTGCTTCTTCATAGACTCCTTAAGCTTATCCTTCTTTTTTGCACCGTCCTACACCTTTCTGCACTAGGACTAGAGAGCTCGGTCTCTAACTGTATTTCCCTTCTTCGGCTGTATGTGATCCTGTACACACACGTCCTATCTCCTTTCATTGAACAATCCACACTATAATGATACCCTTTCTAGCACTGTATTACTTCACTGAGAAAATTTTTATACTTCACACTTATAGTAGCTCTGTCACTTCCTGAAATCTATGAACTTACTGTTATGAGGTTCGAGATGTTTATACCCAAATCATGGTATTCTCCCTTCGCCGATTTAACACCCTTCTATGCATAAGTTTGGAGTCATAAACTGACACTTTTTACAGCTATGCAACTTCACATATATCACAGAATTTTATACCCAAACCATAGTCTTCTTTATTTTCTGATCTAATGTCCTTCTATGCATCAGATTGCAATCATACACTCGACTTTTTACAATCCCAAAAACTCTGCACTAAATCACAGAACTCTTGTACGAAATTCTATTGCTCAATGAATCCGCATACTCCTATATACAATTGATCCTTATTATAACTGGGCCGACACGTCCTTATGTTATGAGGCCAACTTGAAAAGGGTATATAAGCTGACTCATAGAGGATATTTAAAGCTGATCTTGAGCATCATATTGAGCTATGTCTTCAAGCTTAATTGGAAAGTTCTTGAGGCATACTATTATAGACTTTAATTCATATACATGACTCTATTTACGATAGGATGACAAATCCCTAAAAGACATCAAGAGGAAGTATTTTGATCTATAATAAAATCCTTTCTCATGAAACCCATGAAGCAAGCTTAACAGAAAAAAAATTTATTATCTTTGTCTTCTTCATTACAAAAATACATAATGACATATTCAATATGAAGAATGAACCTAGTTACACTTTTCAACACTCCCTCTTAACTAGGGAGGTATTCATAGTGGTACATGGTCACTTTCATTATGAAGAATCTCATAAGAAGAATCAAATTGGTAATCACATTTATATAGCATCATATCAATCAACATTGTCCTAGTGAAAGGCCTTGACTAACAGCTCCATCTCTCCAAGATATCTTGAGATTCAATGATTGTGCGACCAATGATGAATATACACCTACATCATTGTCTCTCTTTGATCATATCCCACCCGAGTCCACTCAGGATATGTCCACCAGGACTATTCTTATCTTGGATTCCCAGTGCTCAAAGAATATCGGTCCTTCCACAACTACTCTTATCTTGGATTCCCTAATACATCCTAAAGAGTATCGGATGCCATATGATTACCCAATCCTCCATTCTATCCCCAGGTGAAGAACATAGTGATGTGTCTCTCGATTCTCTCCTCATGGCCTTCACTAAGACTTATAGCTGTTAGTCCTGGTCGAGTGCATGACACATGGATTTAGAGAATCATATTTGTCACTTCCTTTTAATTCAGGAAGGACATACTTCAAGTTTCTTCCAAGTAAGAAACTCATTACCAGGCTCCTCTTAACTAGGGACCTGCGGCAACAATGATGAAAACACCCATTTTCTCATGAAGAAATCCTTCCTTCAATCTCATGAATTTATTCGTAATTGAGAAGTCTTCATTTTTTTGATCTCTTCATAGGGCATAGAACATCCATCACATTCATCCAAGAGTCATATCATCTATCAGAAAGTGATTCATCAGTTTTTCTTGTCTGATCCACCTTTAAGCCATGTTAATTTCCTTCTAACCATATCCCAAGGATCTTAAATCCTTCCACATGGTTGGAATCCCTACATAAACATATTCAAATAAAAATATACATAATAACTTTTAAATCAAAATTTACCTCAGTGATGATATTTCACCATGACATATTCCTGTAGGCATCAACATCCTTTATTTATATTGGCACATCTCCGAAAGATATGCATTGTCAAGGGTATTCTTCTTTACCAAACTTCTATCGGTGTATTCATATCTTCGCAGGAGATATCTTAGTCACATCTTCTTGGATTCTGGATGATAACCACCTCTTGACATGATTGCACTTCATGATCTCTTTCTTTCTTTCTCGACACAACTTCATTCCCAGGAAATTCTAGTATCTAGTTCCTTGTTTGTATACAACCACCTCATGTTCCATATGGGGACATATTATGTGGATTTCATATATTATTGACAACTTGTAAATCAGAATAGATACTTCTAAATTCCATCATCTACAACCATATGACATGAATTTACATCATCGAGTTTTATCATATAAATATATGTACCTCATATTTTTCCTTTTGAATCATCCTGCAAAAATTTATTTAGAATGAATAACTTCATTCCCTTGTCCTGCTTCATCAACACGTCATCATATCCTAATCCAAGAATTCCTTAATATATAATTCCCGATGAAACCTTTTTCTTTCTTTCTAACCAATGAATTTAGAGATAATTCCATTAGAAAATGTCAGCACATTTTTCCATATTGATTATTGAATGACAACCCTTGATCTTGATGAATGCCATCCATAAATGTTGTTATCAGTGATGTTTCAAGGAGCTACTTCTTTCATAGCTATATTGTGGACATCTTCCTATGGTAAGTGATCCTTCCATGATTTTATCATGATTCCATTAATGTACAATTCTTCCTAACATGCTATTTCACAACCGACATAAATCAATTAAAGAGGAAGATGATCTCAATCATAGTAGAGATCTTTCGCTTCTTCTTTCTTAGATTTATTTGCATCAGGTTCTTCCCTTTCTTTTGATCATCTTGTCCTTTCCAGATTTAGGACAATCCCTTTTATAATGCCCAAGTTCATTACATCGAAAGCAACGTACCTTGTCCATATTTATCCTTTTATTTTGAGGACCAAATTTACTGAATCTTCCTTTCTTCTTGGACATGGATGAAAATGCTTGATTCCCTTCACTTGATCATGTATCAACTTTTTCTTTCAATCTTGTTTCCTCTATTTTACATAGAGACCATATATTTTGGAATGGTGTTGCTTCTTTCTTCACGTATAAGCTTGAAATGAAGTTTCACCATTCTTTCGGTAGAGCATTCAACACCATTGTAGTCATCTCACTAGCAGATAATACTTTTCCCAATTCCTACAGCTGGTCTCTTATTTTAGAAATCCTCATAAAATATGAAGTGATTCCTTCCTCTCTTGAAAATTTGATCTTGTATAGTTCTTGTCTCAGAGAGATTGCTTCTCCTGTAGTGCTCACAGAGAATATCTCCACTAGTTTCTCATATATGTCTTTTGCAGTTTCCAGTTTTGATACATAGGGTATGAGTGAGTTCTTAATGGATTCTATGAGAATCCTTTGGGCTCTGATTTCTCCTTTCATGTACTTGGCATGAGCTGGAGTATATTATTTTGAGGGTTGAATTGTGGATCCTTTAATGTAGCTCATAACTTCATCTTCAATTAGATTCAAATATGTCCTCTTATTCCATGCACTAAAGTTTGATGACCCAAAAAATTTGGTTCTCTCTTTGCAATAAGTCATTTTGACATATTTAGATGAGGCCATAGAGGTCCTTACTTGGGTAGATTGACTTCCTCCTTCTATCAGCTTCCTTGATGATGATAGGAACTCCCTCTTAGATTGAATCCTCCAATGTAGATGACCTTGGATCCTTGATTATAAAGGATGTCTTTAGAATGATGATGTCTTCAAAGTTTTTGAATACTGTTGGATGGTGCTTGATGATGTGTCTTCCAACAATGTCTTCAATGTCATAAATCCTCGATGACACATATTATCTCCTTGAAAAGTGAATCCTTTGAGTGATATTGAAGGTCTTCTTCAAATGGCTTGAGAATCTTCCTTGCAAACTGATTTGACTTTTCAATTTAGACTTTGACTTAGACTTTGATTCTTTCTTCCTTGAGTGTCTCCTTGTCAAGTAGCCCTTGTCTTCAAAACCTTAGCTCTGATTCCATGTTGAGAATTAGGTAGGGCTAGGTTTAATTCAAATTCTCTACTTGATAATTAATTGTGAGCTTACTTCTTTTACTTATGTCTTCTCTTCTTAGCCTATTATGTATTTCATCAAGTTAATTATCAAAACACAAGAGACACAAATTTAGGCTCTTCAAGACAGGGCCAAAACCTCTCCCTCGTGGAGAGGAAAAGCCATAATAAATTCTTCTTATATATTTTCAAATGACAAGTACCATGACCATGACACAAACCCTTGACCCTTGTATGCCTCCAAGACGTTGTCACTGATTCTTCATAGATTGCTTAAGCTGATCCTTCTTTTCTGCACTGTCCTGCACCTTTCTGCACCAGGACTAGAGAGCTTGGCCTCTAACTATATTTTCCTTATTCGGCTATATGTGATCCTTGGATATATGTGATATTGCACACATACGTCCTGTCTCCTTTCGTTAAACAATCCACACTATAATGATACCCTTTCTAGCATTGTATTTATTCATTGAGAAAAAATGTTATACTTCACCCTTATAATAACTCTGTCACTTCTTGAAATCTGTGAAATTACTGTGATTATGTCCGAGATGTTTATACCGAAATCACGGTCTTCTCCCTTCATTGATCTAACGTTCTTCTATGCATCAGATTGCAGTCATAAACTCACACTTTTTACAGTTCTACAACTTCGCATATATCACATAATTTTATACCCAAACCATAGTCTTATTTCTTTTCTGATCTAACATCCTTCTACGCATTAGATTGCAATCATTCACTCGCACTTTTTATAGTCTTAAAACTTCGCACTAAATCGTAGAATTTTTTTTCGAAATTTTGTTCCTAAATGAATCCGCGTACTCTTATATATATTTGATCCTGGCTGTAATTGAGCCAACCTATCCTTCTGTTATGAGGTAGACTTTATCAGGGTATATAAGCTGACTTATAGAGGATATTTATTGCCAATATTGAGCATCATATTAAGCTATGTCTTCAAGCTTAATTGAAAAGGTCTTGAGGCATACCATTATAGAATTTACTTCATATACATGACTCTATTTATGACATGATGACAAATCCCTAAAAGACGTCAAGAAGAAGTCTTTTTTCCTATAATAAAATCTTTGCTCATGAAACCCATGAAGCAATCTTAACAAAAATACATTTTATTATATTTGTATTCTTCATTACATAAATACATAATTACATAGTCAATATGAAGACCAAACCTAGTTACAGTTTCCAACACCATACTCTTGTATAATAGGGATATCATACAGCTAAAATGTTGGTCTGAAGTATTACTAGGGTTCAATGGAAACTTCTTCAACAATGTCTTCTAATGCTAGAGTTGGGTTCATCTTTCCTTCCAACTGTACTGAAAATTTCAAACAGTTACAAACGATATTTTTCTTGGTACTATCTGTATTTGCAACAACAAGCTATATGAAATCATGGGATTGACAAATGCCACATTGAAAATTAAATCTTTCACTCAACATATTTTTTATTCAATAATTATTCATAATTTCACACTTCATAACTATCTTCATTATTTATTCACAATTTCTTACTTCTCTCACAATTTCTTCTCTTATCGCGACCTCCCATGGCTTAACTACAAGGAGTCAGACAAAACTTTAGCAAGATAGTGCACCTTTGGCACTCTTGTTTTTCAATAATTATTCACACACTCTACTTTCTTGCTTCTGTTGCACTTTCTTATCCTATCATACCTCGGCTACAACACTCTTTTCAAAAGTTCTCACCTTGGATGGCTTTACGATAGGTTGGTATTTATAAAATCCTTAACAAGATAGAGTACCTTTGGCACTCTTTCAACTCTTCTCCTACTTTGATAGATCATACACCTTCTCTTTGGTAGTCCTCCAACTTTGATACCAAATGTGGATCTAAGAGCTTGGAGGAAATATTGCACAATATAGAAATTAATTAAGCAAGCCATTGAGCAATTGTATATTGAAGCCATGAAATGTACATTAGGTAGTAGTACAAATTTATATGCTTGGGGAGTGAAACAAATCCTTGACCATTTTACTGAATAGTTTTAATGTTTGGAAGCCATGGAATCATACTAAGAGAAGTCATGGACAAGTGCTAGTCTAGATCATGTACTTAAAATGAAAAATCTAGCTCGGTAGGTTCTAGATAATCCTCCATTGATGGAGGCTTTTATAATATTATGCATTACCAATCGAAATTTAAAAATAAAATAAAATGACTTGGTGATTACAATTGAGGTCCTAATACCTCTTTCAGTCCTATATATAGGCATTATCAAAGTAGATTACTCCCAACCACTAACCCTAGATGCGAGACCACTAGATATGCACACTAATAACGCATGTCATCATAGGCCAACCACCAAGAGCTTACAAGAATAAGATTATAGTTACAATATTCAAGGATAATCAACTTCAATACAAATTTATCAATCAAGCAGACTAATTTTGGCAATCACTCTAGTTTAAAAAACTAGGACTTATCAAGAAAAGGCTAGTCACTCATTCAATCTACTTCTATGAATTAGTTTGATTATATGTCAACAACCATTGAATCTAATTAACACAAGGAGTAGGAGTTTTCATTATTAAAATGCCTTTAAGCCTTAGAATAACATGTCTAAAATAGGTTTTGTGGACGGTCAATGAAAAATGAGTTCTTGACTGAGTGCAACACCCCATATTTTCTCTTATAGTTTGAGAATCCTTTGCAATGTTTTGTATACACTTGTATTTTATTAGACTACTATAATAAACTAAGATTTACTTGCATTTTTCTAGTTCTTATGTTTGCAATACTTTGTGTTATGTTTTGAAATCAATTTTTTTAGACTATGTTTATATACTAATAATTTGTATTTTTTGTTTTCCATGTCTTTCGCTGGAACAACTCAGTAGTCACTCACACTTGCAATTGGAACAACTTAGTTGATATTTGCACTTCCAATTTTACAGGCACACAACATACATTCTCCTCAAATGATTTTTGTACTTTACTTTTTAATCTCACGTACTTTCTTTTCTACATCGAATTTTATTTTTCAACTTCCTCTTTTCATACTACCATTTATCACTGCATTGAACTAGTAGGCATCACTATGTGTACTTCATCTCAAAATTATATTGGCATTTGTCTTAGAAAATCATAACTTGTTCTGAGTAAACAATTGCTCATATTTGATTAGACTATTTGTTTGATAGTTTACAATTTTTACTACATTTCACATACAAATCAGTAGAATTAAGAAAAGGAACAATAAAGTGTTTTAGAAAATGCCTAGAAGAACAAGATAGGGAAGAAGTTTTTTCTTATAAACATGAACTCCATGAAGAGTCATTAAGAGAAATGCACAACATTAACAATCACGAATTGTATTTAAACAAGTTGAAAATTCGAATAAGAGTTTGGTCCAAATCGAACATGAATTTTTTTTTCTCACTTTAATTCAACCATTGCAACAAATACTTATGACATATTATTTCATGATGATGATCCTATAAATGGCCACTTGGAACCATTGCTTTGTAAAAGATACCTTATCATGGATTTTTCCTTTCAACGACAAGGCACCATCTCATATGAAGAAATGGACCTATCCATGGTTGAAGAAAAAACATTTATGGCCATGACCAACATCTGTAGAGTGTGCATGCTCAATAGCATTTATAATGAGAGTGAATTTGAAACAATTCATTATCTTCTAGACAAAGAATATAGTGTCCCATGCCTTCGACTTATCATTGTACAAACGTTTTGCAACACAGTAGTTCAAAATGATCTATTTTCAATTAGGTGCTTAACAAAATATATACTCCAATTGTATAGGAAAGTACAAAATAATAACAACTTCGAAAAAATACAAAAAACAATTGGCTTTTCCTTTAACAAAGGGAATATTGATGGTAATCTATTTGTCTTTGTTTGGCTAAGAAAAATGCTAAATGTACGAACCCTCATTTGGTCTCCAGTTATAATTTCCATATTCATGAAAGTATCCAACTCATAAACAACACTTAGGACTTTGAACATACTGTGGTTTGTCTTTGTTTGGCTCAAGAAAATGCTAAACATACAAGTCCTCATTTAGTATCAAGTTAAAATGTCCAGATTCATAAAAGTATGCAACTCATAAACAACACTTAGGAATTTGAACATTGTGTGATTTGAAACAAGTCTAGGTCATGTGTACTATGAACCATTACAATAAATAGGAAAAATTTAAAATCAAAACTACAATGCAATAGATATAATATTTCATAGAACTAAACTAGATGGCTAATGGGCCATCCAAAGGTTTCCCTTTCAAACTATAGCTAATATCCAAGTCATTCACCTTCTTTCTTGGTGAGGAATCTTGTCCCACTACTTTCCCTTGATCCATTGTGTCCTCAATCTTATCATCAAAATTCATTTTATTAACTTTATTTTGCCTAATGGGCCATCCAGGAGGTTTCCCTTTCAAACTGTAGGTAATATCCAAGTCATTCACCTTCTTCTTATATATCACAGATTGGAATGGAAGTGTCTTACACATATTTTTAAGAGTTTGTATAATATTTTCATTATTGATAATAGTTTCTCTTGTATCAGTTCTAGAAAATTCCCTTGAGAGCTTGACACCCTCTTTGTTTACATGGCGTTACCCAAATTTTGGGAATTTTTTTTACTTCCCTTCAACTTGTACTCAAGTTTGAGAGTTTCCATTGCCATTTTAGGCCCTACCTCAATGAATTCCTATTTATCACTACCGTGCAACACCATCGTTCTCTTATGGTCTCATTGCTTCTGTGATGATGTCAAATTACAATGGCTATAGTTGATATGTGGATCAAAGCTTAGTCTGTCAAACATAGTTAAGCTACTTGAATTGATGCCATGCCAAACTAGGAGTATTTATAGAGTGTCAATTTCTTCAGGAGTTTATGTGAAGGATAGAAAAGTTGGGGTAGAGTTTCAAATTTTCCTGTTTGACCCACTCTAATCTCTGCACCAATTTTATGAATTGATCCACCCAAGAATATGTCATGTGAATGTATTAAAATCTACATATTATAGGTGTTGTTGTCCATCATTGACAGAGTCACAAATTACATAATGTTGTGGTTATTGTCATATGGATGAGGGAGAGCAAGGAAGAAAAAACAAGAAACAATGATAATGGAGCAAACCATAAGGTATAAAGTACCGTATACCCAATTAATGAATGTCAAAGACCCAACGCAATGCCTGTAGGAACAAGCCATCCTTTTTTTCAAGCCTTGTTTAAGACAAGGACTTGTTGTCGTGTAACTTCCTTGTTATTACTTGGCTTCATTATGAGAACCAACTAATAGACCAAAGGTTTCTTGTTTCCGTGAAACACCATTAGGATAATACAACAATTAAGTTTAATAGGATAAACGTTTTGTAGATGGTCAGAATTTAAGTTTAATAAAGTATAATAGAATAAACGTTTTGAATATAGTTAGGATTTGAGTTTAATGGAATAAAAGTTTTGAACACCGTAAGAATTTGACTTTAAGTTGGATTAATAAATTCAATGTTAATGGAGTTTGGTTTTATTATTCAAATTTACTTAAATATATATTTGTATTGGTATAAATACATTCCTTAATGTAAATGAGGTGATAATAGTAATGGATTAAACATTTTTAATAACAGTGGTGGATAATATACACATTTTTAAATTTGGAGTAACTACAAGGGAGTGGTATTTCCCCTACATGATGGTTGATTGGTTATACTTATTGTTAAATTGATTGATTGATTTATATATTTTTTTTAAATGATTTTTTTAATATACATGTAAAATAATAATCGAATATATTTACATTTTGGTTTATTGAAATAACTAATTATCTTTAATTTTTAATTTTTAATTTTAATTTATTATTATTATTATTTTTTTGGTGTTATTTATTTTTGTTAATATAAATGGTTAGGAACATGTATTTTCTCCTAAGAAGTTACAGGTTCAAAACCAAAGAGATAGAGTATATATGCCTCCATAGATTTAGTTGTCCAAAGTTTATAAGCATTCAGACACTCACTTTTTGACATGTCTCACATTGCTAGGATTAAAAATAAAAATAACTAAATTACGACTGTATTTTAAATTTTTATTAATATTATTGCTATTAATTTTAAAATGGATTAATATATGAGTTAAACATATATACATTTATAAACATCTAGCAAGATTTTTAAAGATGGAGATTCATAATATGTAAAACCATATAGCAAGATTTTTAAAGATGGAGATTCATAATATGTAAATCGGCTTAGTTGTAATACCATAACTTATGAATATCACATACCAAAAAACCATAACTCATTTCATAGTCAAAATATTATATATATATTTTTATTTAATTTAATTTTATAACATCTTTTAATTAAATTGAAAAGAAAAAATGGCATAATTACCTATGACATAAATACTAACCCTCTATCTTAACTAGTACTAAAAATATTTAATGAATATTCCATAGAGATTAAATCCCTACCACAATTATTGATAATTAAGCCAAAAATATTCAATCAATATTCTACAGAGATTAAATCCCTACCATAATTATTGATAATTAAGCCAATAGGTGTGCTTTCTATTTTGGAATAGACTTCCAAAATTTTAGTTAAATCATCAACAATTATTAGATGGATGGTAGGGATTTAACCTCCAAAAACATTCTAGAATATTTTTAATTGTAGTAATAGATCAAAGGTTGAGGTTTATTTCAGAAGTAGTTATGCCCTTTCTGCCCTTTTAATTAAATTGATTATTTAAAAAAATGTCATATAAACAAGTGTAATATGAAATGACTTATGGTTTTTTTGGACATTTAGTATTGAGAATCTATGATATTGACCCATGTCATTGTAACAAAGCCTATTTATAGGTTAAAAATCTTCATGATAAATTGGGGATGAATCTCCATGATTAATAATATTGTTACATTTTTTTTTTAAATGTATATATGTTTATATATATAATAATAATAATAATAATAATAATAATTAATAATAATAATTTTAAATAAAGTTATAATTTAGCTCATTTTTAAGATGATGTTTAACTTACCTATTAATTTTTTATAATTAATAATAATAATAATGTTAAATAAGATTATAATTTAACTAATTTTTATGATTTTTTAAAATTTTAGTAAAGTAAAATGTTTCATCATGAAATATGTTTGGATGCTTATTATGAAGTGATATATAAATATTTACCAACTATTTAATTTATATAATATTTTAAAAACTTTATTTCAAAATAAATACATCTCTATCAACCTAATTAATTAAAACCATTTTTAATAAATATATAAATATATAAATAAAATTAAATACAAATTTTAAATTATTTAAAAAAAAATTACTTATGTCATAATATTTTAACCCATTAAAAATATATATATATTCTATACTATATTAATTAGTTAATTAATTATATTATAATAAATAATTAAATTAAATTAAATTATATATATATATATATATATGTAACCAAAGAAAATATGAACACTTTTAAAACATGTTGGCAAGAAGGAATATCAATCAAGTCCACATATTCCTCTTGAATGGAGGAAGAGAAAGATATGTTTTTTTGGAGCTCATTATCTCTCTTGTGATTTGAAAAACAAACAACTATGATGAACTAATTCCATGCTCAACTTTTTAATTCAAATATTTAAACTTTTAGTATTTATGAATAGGGTTTTAGTTTATCCACATAGTTATAAAGTATCAAGTTGTTTATAGGACACTTTTGCGATGCCTTTTTTTAAGGTTTAGTCGCGTAGTATTCTCTATCTCATTAAGAGTGGTATATTCGTTTCTCATTTGGAATTTAAATGGTTTATGTGATTGGGAATTATTTTTATTTTTATTTATTTTTTAATTCATAAAAATCGTAATTTCATTTGATCAAGTTTTTAATAATTATATAATAAGCATTTAAAAATATAAAATGAATTTATTTTTATATGTATTTTTAATTAGATAGATTTGTTAGGTATATTATATAAAAGATGTATAAATATATGAATATGTAGATATATGTTTTTTAGATTTTTTTCAAAGAAGAAAAAACACTATGTATTTATGTTGAAAAAACAAAGGTATATGGAACTATATAGTATATATGAGAATAGAGCATATGGCTGCAATATTCAGACCTCAGCATATAAAGAGACACAATAATTGTATGAAAATTATAACACATGTATATCTAGTCCACTGCATTGAACTTATCCTCATGTGATTATAATGGAGAAAACATGTCTGCATTGCCCATCCATGTAAGTACCGATTGTTCGTAACATGACAACATTAAGAAGCAGAAAAGACAAAAAATTGATAGGCTCGTTGCCTACCCAAAACAAAAATAAACACAGAACAGGATGAAAAGCCATACTGACTAAAGTCAACCACAGAAATGCTGACAACACCGAAGACATTCAAGGAGTCGGGACAGAGCGCTCATTGATCAGCTGAGCACCTTTATAATGTTGAATCAAAATGTTGCCAAAAGAAGCCCGCAACCCGCGTTTTGAGAAGAGATCCGCTCTCGAATTTCCCTCTCTGTATATGTGTATCAATGGTGGCTCCCTGATCTTGTCCATCAAGTGTTTAATGCACCGAATCCACCCTTCTAGACCATTGGGCTGAAAGCAAGGCTTCCCACTAATGCCATCTATGACCGATTTTGCATACCCATATATGTGAACTGACGATAGCTGAAGATTGTAAGCCATCCAAAGAGCACTCCATAAATGCGATACCTCTGCCTCTGAGTTATAGTCTTTTCCCCCATCCCAGAAGAGCTGACATCTTTCCTGGTTTTCGATCTTAATCTAGGCTTCGCATCCACAGACCCCCCCCTATTGAGCCCCATCGAAAAAGACAGTTGGGAGAGAAATGGGAAAAGGCCTAAGTCGATGGGACATGTCCTTTATAGCAAGAGGAGGAGAGGAAACACCATAGATCCAGGATAAAATAGCCCCGTGTATGTGAGACAAGTTTAGAGGGAAATTTTCAAAAAGGAAGGAGTTACTGGCCTTCCAAACTTCCCAGAAAAGAAAGAAAGGTAGGGCTTTATAACTAGAAAGCACCGACCCCCAATCTTTCCAGGCACAAATAATACTCTGAGGCTGCTAACCTGGATTGAGAAGAAAACCAAAGAAAAGGGACCAAAGATTGAGGATGACAGGGCAAGAGATGAAAAGATGAAAAATAGATTCAGATTGATCCAGACAAAAAACACATATACCGGGTTCATGGAACCCCCTTTAATGAGGTTGTCCCAAGTCAGAATACAGTTTTTCCACACAAGCCATCCAAATAGTAGGATTTTGGAAGGAATATGCCAAGACCAGAAGGGGAGAAAGGGGGAGGGACTCTTGTCCTCCATCTGATTATACATAAGGTGCTGGTAAGTCTCGCCAACAATGATGGCATTCCCCTTCGACGAGCCCTCCCATATCATCCGATCTCCACCCTGAAGAAGACAAAGGCCCCGAGCTTGAAGAGACTCCACAAATCCCTGCCAATGACCATCATCATCATTCCTAAACCCCAAGGAGGACGCCAATTTCTATATCGGGCATCCAAGATGCCAGTGAGAAATCATTTGCAAGAGAAAGAAGATACCCCGTTGAGATAACTTGTGTAGGAGGTGTGCATCTAGTTTTAAAGAGTCTAGACAGATCCCCATTATTTTGTCATACCCCAGAAGTATGTTATGACCGTTGCCAAATTTCCAAGTCAGGCATTCAACAAATAGGCACATCACCTTCTAAAACTCATGCCATATGAAAGAGCTACGCTTTAGATGGGCATATGGCTTATTGTACAGCTGCAACAGAGGAGGCCCATCCAGATACTTGAGCTTTATTATGTTCGGCCAGAAGCTTGAGCCTGTGAGCGCCCTCCAAAGAGATTTCATCAAAAGTGCATGTGAGAAAAATTGTACATTCAACAACCCCCACCCACCAAACTTCTTGGGTATCGATATAGACTCCAGTTTTCACAAATGAAACTTCTTTAAGCCCTTTGCACTAGACCATATGAAACGAGAAATGACTAATTTGATGAGTGTGATGATCCGAATAGGGAGGTAAAATATATGGGCCCAATATATTGCTAACTATTGAAGCATCGCCTGAACTAGAATATACGTACCACCCAGTGAAAGCCAACGATGAGCCCACTTTTGAATTCAATGATTAAATTTATCCACCAGCCATGTCCAGTCACTGGATTTATAACCACATGCTTTCAGCGTGAAACCAAGATATTGTAAACCCTCCGAGATGTGGAAAGTCAGTACCCCAAATAAACCACCAATTGATTCAATCTCATTACTGTCCCCATTTTCATACACCATGACAAATTTTCCTTCATTAATACATAGGCCCAATGCCACCCCAAATTACTGTAAAATGAAATGGAAATATGCCCATTGTTCTCTAATAAGCTTGCCAAAAACCAAGAGATCATCAACAAATAAAGAGTGATTTATAGAGATAAAGGGAGAGAATATGATGCCGTCAAAGCCGCCAATTTGTTTTTCTTTCGTCATAATCTTGTTGAAAACATCCATTACAAGGATAAAGATCAGAGGCGACAAGGCGCATCCTTGACGCAGATTGCGACCAGCCTCAAAGAAATCCGAAGGCATTCTATTTATGATTACCGAATATCTAACTAAAGTGATGCAAGCCATGATCCACCTTATGTTGTGGATAGACATGCCAACCTTGAGCAAAACAACCCTGATGAAAGACTAGTCCAACTATCATATGCCTTATATAAGTCCACCTTCATAATCAGAGCTTCCATTTTATTGGCGTGAATTGAGTGAAGAATTTCCTGAGCCGATGCAATCGCATCATGAATGGACCGACCCAGAAGGAATCCATATTGCTCTGTAGATATAAACTTGGATAAAACACCTTTAATACATTGTTATGATTTCGTCAAATTTTCGAACCAACTAAAGTGGTTCATTCTCAGGACAAGATGAAAAAACTAAATCGATCATCATGAATAAATAGTAAGGATGCAACATTGCCTGAATATAGGCATAGCCATTAGAAAGCTAACTGATGTTGAGTTAGTTAGTTAATTAGTTGTTAATTAGATTATTTAAATATTTAATAATTATTAAAAATTAAAGATGATAAAATAAAATATTTTAAAAATATTTTATAATTTGAATATTTCAATAAATATTTTAATATTTTGATAAATATTTTAAATATTATAATAAATATTTTGAATTAATATTAGAAGGAATTACAAAATTTTATTTAATAATAGGGAAAATATATTAAATAAGGGACAATGCCAAGAGGAGGGAAATATATATAAATAAGGGCCAGAGATAAGAAAAAAAAATTAAAGGAAAAAGGAAAAAGATCACCAAGACAGGGAGAAAATCATCAAGGATAAGAAAAATAAGGGAGAGAAAGACAAAGGAAAAACTAACAGAAACAGAGAACACAATGAAGGGAAAAAAATATTCTTGAGTCCAACTTTTACTCAATTTCCATTCATCATCCCTATTGAGATTCTTAGCATGCCTTTCAATCTCAATAGCCTCCCAAAATTAAAATATTTATTGAAATATTCAAATTATAAAATTTTTAAATAATTAAAAATATTTTTAAAATATATTATTTTATCATCTTTAATTCTTAATAATTATTAAATATTTAAATAATCTACTTAATAACTGATTAACTAACTAACTCAACACCGGCTAGCTTTCTAACGGCTATATTCGAGCAATGTTGCATCCTTAATATTTATTCATGATTTAGTCTTTTCATCTTGTCCTGAGGATGAACCACATTAGATGGTTCGAAACGTCGACTAAATCATAACAATGTGATTAATTTGAAAGAAATTTATCTACTCTATGGATCACAAAAGTCGTAGATCTAACATATGAATATGATTTTTTATTATAGAAATTAAGATTATAGTTATTTTAAAAAAGTTTGTAATAGAAGAATCAAATATGCTTTATTATTCTTTAATATTATAATTATATAAAGTTGATAAAAAATAGAAAATAACATATAAACTATAAAAAAAAACATTAACCAAATCCAGGATTCTTCCCCGCGGCTAGCACGATTGTTTGAAATATTTCGACGCTGGTGGCGCGTTGCCCTAACATGCTGAGCACGACCCCGATAGCTTGAAATCGCGCTGGTCGCAGGCGATTTTAAATTTTGAAATAACCTCCCTAAACTCCTTAATTCTGAAAAATAAATTCCAAATGAACATGATGAAAATGAAAAGGAGGTTTAGAGCTCTTACTTGGCAGAGACGGATCACAAATAGTGTCCTGGACCGGCCGCACTGCTAATTTGAAATTCAGAGGGAAACGGGACAAAATGCTCTTCTAAATATGGAAAGATGAAAATGATTTTATTTTTTGGGAAAGATTCTGATGAATCCTTTGTTGATGTTTCAGGTACCCATTAGCATAAAATGGAATTCATTTGGAGAGAAAGAGAACATTAAGCAAAAGATTTAAATGTGACAAACGACCCTGCTACCATCCAGGTGCTCAAAAACTACGGTTTGTTGAAATTATTCTGGCAACACCGCTAAGCCAAGACTTAAGCATGCCACTGAATCAATCTAACTCACATAGATTAAGCTCACTTGGGCATCAGGGCCAAAACAATATTTATAGTTAGCTGTACGATCGACGGGATAGGCTTCTAATAAAACCCATCGATCGCGTACATTTAGACATAAAAAGTTGAGTTAATAGGGAGCTTGAAAAATCCCATGGTTTCTTTCATATTTGTTGTCTTAATTCATATATATCCACCATGGGCTTCAATTCAGGAGGATGAGCTAGCTTTATGTGCATCTGTCCCGTATACATTGCATCTGAGAGCGTAGGAAGCATGTTTGAAGTTTGCATGGAAGGGGTTCACCGTCAGGTCCAAGATATATAGGTGGAGGTTATGTTTGAGAAAAAGGAAGAGAAGGGGAAGGACCTAAAGTAACAAGTGAAGATGGATGAGGCTCCTTAGGTTAATTAACCAAAAGGGGTTAGTACATTCATTCCTTAAGGATTAAACAAACAACTAAATAAAAACTATTATAATAACTTAAAAATAAACATTTTTTAAAAAACCCCATGAGATGATGACATGGCACACATCCAGTTATATTGACCATTAAAAATATTGTAAGAAGTTTTTTTATTATATTTCATCAACATATAATCTTACATAAATAATCTACTTAACAACTAATTAACTAACTAACTCAACATCGACTAGCTTTCTAATGACTAATTTTTAATGGCTATATTCAGGCAATGTTGCATCCTTACTATTTGTTCATGATGATCGATTTAGTTTTTTAATCTTGTCCTGAGGATGAAAAAAATTAGTTGGTTCGAAACATTGACCAAATCATAACAATGTGATTAATCTGAAAGACATCTATCTACTTATGGATCCAAAAGTCTTAGATTTAATATATGAATATGATTTGTTATTATAGAAATTAAGATTATAGTTATTTTAAAAAAGTTTATAATAGAAGAATCAAATATGCTTTATTATTCTTTAATATTATAATTATATAAAGTTGATGAAAAATAGAAAATAACATATAAACTATAAAAAATAATATTAACGAAATCCAGGATTCTTCCTCGCGGCTAGCACGATTGTTCGAAATAATTTGACGCTAGTAGCGCGTTGCCCTAACATGCTAAGCACGACCCCGATAGCTTGAAATCGCGCTGGTCACAGGCGATTTTAAATTTTTAAATAACCTCCCTAAACTCATAATTATGAAAAATAAATTCCAAATGAACATGATGAAAATGAAAAGGAGGTTTAGAGCTCTTACTTGGCGGAGACGGATCGACGAATGGTGTCCTGGACCGGCGGCACCGCTAATTTGACATTCAGAGGGAAATGGGACAAAATGCTCTTCTAAATATGGAAAGGTGAAAATGATTTTGTTTTTTGGGAAAGATCCTGATGAATCCTTTGTTGATGTTTCAGGTACCCATTAGCATAAAATGTAATTCATTTGGAGAGAAAGAGAACATTAAGCACAAGATTTAAATTTGACAAATGACCCTGCTACCATCCAGGTGCTCAAAAACTACGATTTGTTGAAACTATTCTGGAAACACTGCCAAGCCAAGACTTAAACATGCCACTTAATCAATCTAATTCACATAGATTAATCCCACTTGGGCATAAGGGCCAAAACAATATCTATAGCTAAGTGTACGATTGACGGGATAGGCTTCTAATAAAACCCATCGATCGCATACATTGAGACATAGAAAGTTGAGTTAATAGGGAGCTTGAAAAATCCCATGGTTTCTTTCCTATTTGTTGTGTTAATTCATATATATCCACCATGGGCTTCAATTCAGGAGGATGAGCTAGATTTATGTGTATCTGTCCCGTATACATTGCATCTGAGAGCGCAGGAAGCATGTTTGAAGTTTGCATGGAAGGGGTTCACCATCAGGTCCAAGATATATAGGTGGAGGTTATGTTTGAGAAAAAGGAAGAGAAGGGGAAGGACCTAAAGTAACAGGTGAAGATGGCTGAGGCTCCTTAGGTTCATCAACCAAAAGGGGTTATTACATTCATTCCTTAAGGATTAAACAAACAACTAAATAAAAAATATTATAATAACTTAAAAATAAACATTGTTTTAAAAACCCCATGAGATGATGACATGGCACACATCCAGTTATATTTGACCATTAAAAATATTGTAAGAAGGTTTTTTATTATATTTCATCATCATATAATCTTACATAAACAATCTACTTAACAACTAATTAAATAACTAACTCAACATCTACTAGCTTTCTAACGACTAATTTTAACGACTATATTCAGGCAATGTTGCATCCTTACTATTTGTTCATGATGATCGATTTAGTTTTTTCATCTTGTCCTGAGGATGAAAAACATTAGTTGGTTCGAAACATTGACTAAATCATAACAATGTGATTAATCCGAAAGACATCTATCTACTTTATGGATCACAAAAGTCTTAGATTTAATATATGAATATGATTTGTTATTATAGAAATTAAGATTATAGTTATTTTAAAGAAGTTTATAATAGAAGAATCAAATATGATTTATTATTCCCCAATATTATATTTATATAAAGTTGATAAAAAATAGAAAATAACATATAAACTATAAAAAATAATATTAACATAAATGAGATAGAGTTGTCTTAAATTTGTTAGCATGTGGGATTGACTAATCGAGTATGATCCTTTTGAGCTTTAACATAAGGCATGGGGTTTTTAACGATTGGGATCAGATGAGAGTGTGTATCTTCTAATTTTGGTAAATTTTTATGGGTTAATATTTATTACTATTATTACTTCTGGTTTGTGAGACCATAATATTGAAATTGAAGACAATTTGAAACACTGCATAATTTACTTTCCAATAAACCTAATTTGTGGAGGGTGGCTTATTATTGAGGGCCTTTTTCCTCCACTACTTAGGTAATGAAATCCTTGTTCAACCAATACAATTCCATTAGCCTTAGTATATTGTGCCCTTGGTTTGGGAGAAATCAAGGTCTGAGATCAATGCCTCATATTCTTACTGAATTTTTTCTTTGGAAAGTATTTTCCTCTTCTGCCTAATCGAAACCTCTATTTGGGCTATTTCTTCTTTGAAATGAGAGGGGAATTTGGAATAGATGTTCCTTAACTACAAAATTGAAATCCCTTTAGACCTTGGAAATATATATTTAAGAGCTTTATGGGAGGTGAAATTTTGGTTATTTATTTTAGGATTTCTACTAGAGTATCTTTTACCAAACTCATTGTCATGACCCCTGCTAACCCTCATCATTTGCAAAGGCCAAACTGAAACCAATGTAAAAATTTGAAACTATAGCTAAGCAATGCTACCATAAATTAAGGGGGAAAGGGACGATAATAGAGGTGCTACATATAGAAGGAAAAATTATGGTTCAAGAAGTAGAAATTCCACCACTGGAGTAATTGATGGTTGAGGAAAAATCAATTCCACCCCCATGTATCCTCAGTCCCAATATAACTAAAGTATGGAGGTTAACAAGAATTGAACCAAGGAGAAAAGGTAAAAGGGAAGAAAACTTAAGTATGGAGCTTAAGTATTTAGATGTCACAACCAGGAGCATCAAAGGAACCCCCACCATACTTAGTTGTTTACACTTCAATCACAACCACAAGCCTTTGAACTTCACCCTTGGATTTTCCTATCGAAGAAAGTTCTTTCCATGACTTTCCACAATCATGATATTATCAAGGTTTCATTACACAATATTTAGGTAGGAAGCACTAGAAGAACTATGAGAACCAACACCTAGTGCATCCACATTCCCCATGCTCATAATATATATCTGATTCTATATATCGATTATTACTAGACATGTAGGGGTTGTCATGGCACTAGCCTTTGTCATCTCATCTGAGTAAAATAATTTTTATAATATCATTATCATTTTATTGATGTGATTTTAAACAAAATTTTAGTAATGCATTTTTTATGAAAAAATTATAAGTACATATTCAATTAATGAGCATTTATTATTGAATCTCTTATATGTTTTTATATTTAAGGTTTTATTATGGTACATGGTTGATATGGTGTATTATTCAATGTTGTTTCACAACCTCACATGTTAAGGAAATTACTCTTTTCATCTTATTTGATAAATGTTGAAATTCAACAAGAAAATGCATACACACTGGTGTGTGATCCCATGTCACACATGAGTGAGGGATTCTATTGACACATTATTGAGAAAGTGTGCAACCAATTTTTAAATAAATTGGAAAATAAATTGTATCTCATAACAACTTATAATAGTTAACTAAGTGTGATAGACTTAGTTATCTCAAGAATTTTGAGTAGAGGGTCAAAGGATAGGCATGTAGAGTGATTATATTATTTACAGGGTCCAGTTGCAGTTGTAGCACTAGTGTGGTGTGAGTTCAAATTAATTGAGTTAAAATCAGTTTAACTAGTTCTAACTGAATGATGAGCTAGTGGAAGATCAAGTGAATTAAAATAGATTTAATTCACAAGTAGTGATCTACTAAGTAACTGATGATTCAAATTAATAGCTGCACGCATGTCAATTCCGATGGAGACCCAGTTGAGACAAAGGTTTAAGGCAAGTAAAATATCAATTGTATTTTTAGCAAACTGCACAAGTGTATTTATAAAGCCACAAGAATCCCATGATGGATTGCGCAGTCAAGGAAGGTTGTAATTCCTATTTAATAGGAATTATTTTTCCTAGGGATTGCGTGAGCAAGGCACACTGAAGGTGGGCAGGAAATTGGCTATGTATTGGTCCAATTTTTCGTAGATTAGTGTGAGACAATTAGTAGAGTGTATGAGGTTTTGGTGAGCACACATGCATTGTATTGTTTCAGGACACCTTTGTTGATTATACAATAAAGATAGATGGGTTTTGAGAAGTTTCTTTCCCTAGGAAAATCTTGTGTTGTGCGATTTATTTACTTCTTTCTCTTACTTGAATGTGATTGAGAAATTGTGATTTATATTCCACAAATATTGTAGAAGGATTTAGTATCTTGTTTTAGTACATTGCATGATCAGATTGAATCCATTGGTGTAATTTCTACATGGTATCAGAGCTGTGTTAGAGATTTTCTACATGGTATCAGAGCGCCAGGAATCACAATAGTGGAGAATAAATTGAGTTTGTGTTGAATAGTATTCAAATTTGCAGATACTTTCTTTGGATCTAGAAGCGGATCAAGATGTATTTCAATGGCGTGAGACTCAAATATGCACTTGAGAGTAGTTCAAATTATATTGCATGGAAGGACTGGATGGAGTCAGTGTTGGAGGACAACAGGTTGAAGGAATTCATATATAATGATATTCCCAAGCCCGCAGCAGCAGATGCCCAAATTCTTGATGCATGGCAGAAGAAGGTAGCAAAGGCGAGGAGGATCTTATTAGAGGGAGTTAGAGAACACATGGTCTTGAGTCTCCATGGAAAGGAAACTCCATATGCTATGTGGAAGGCCTTGACAGATCTGTTTCAAAGAAGTAGTGACCACATAAAATTTTCACTCAAGGAAAAGCTCAAGAAAATAAAAATGGATAAGGGCGACACAATCCAGAAATACTTGACCAAGTTCACTCAATGTTGATATGATCTTGGAAGTGTTGGGATTACTATAGATGATGATGACTTGGTGAGCCTAGCACTTCTAGGCATTCCCAAGAGCTGACATAGTTACCAGGACTCTTTGAATGGGAGGGAGAAGTTACTAGATTGGGAGCAAATATGCTTAGATTTCGTATAAGAATAGTTTCAGCGGAATACCAGGGATGGATCCCCATCCAAGACTGATGATGAGGAAAATTGTACCTTGGATGATAAGGCAAAGAAGCAGAAGGGGAAGAATACCCACTCCAAATCTGAGATCGGCAAATAAGGCAAGAACGTGACATGTCAAAGGTGAAATGTTTTCACTGTCATGATCATGGACACTATGCCACAAATTGTCCATAAAAGAAGAAGAACAACAAAAAGGATTTGGGAGATGAAACGAGTGAAGTTTTGGCCTCACAGGTTGAGTTGGAATTCTCTCTCATCGCATGCATGGCATCAACCGTGATGGGATCTATGTGGTACTTGAATAGTGGAGCATATTTCCACATGACAAGAAACGAAGAAATATTTAGTAGCTTGGAGGATAAGGATCTTCAGATGCACATCGAGATGGGTGATGACGAGAGGTATAGTGCTACTAGGATTGGTACAGTTACTTTCCAGAGACAGTAAGATAAACCTTTCATATTAAAAGATGTCATGCATGTAATAGGCTTGAAAAAGAATTTATTTTTAGTTTCTATGTTGGAGGATCTTAGATATGATGTGGTTTTCAATGAAGGAAAGGCGTTCCTTCGTCACAAAGCCACATGATAGGTAAAGAATATTGGGGTTCGTGTGAAGAACCTCTACAAACTTGATGTAGACGGCTGCGCAAGATTGAGCAGTAAAGCAGGGAAGGTGGTGAGCCAAGATACAGGTGAGTTATGGCACAGGATATTGGGCCATCTACACCACACTGCTTTGAAGACCATGCAATATATTTCTACAGGTCTTCCAAAGGGTACTCTTACGCAGATAGACACATGCAAGGGATGTACCATGGGGAAGTATACAAAGGCCACCTTTCATGAGTAGGAGAATTGAGAAACGGAAATCCTTGAGAGAGTTCACTCAGACGTATGTGGAACATTCTCTATAGCTTCCACAACAAAGCACAGGTATTATGTGATTTTTGTTGATGATTTTTCTAGAAAGTGTTGGATCTTATTTCTGCAGAAGAAAGATTAGGCGTTCTTCAAGTTTTGTGGGTTCAAAACACTGGTAGAGAAAGATACAGAGAAGAAGGTGAAGTCTCTAAGGAGCGACAATGGTGGTGATTATATCTCTAATGAATTCAATAACTTCTATGCCAAAGAAGGAATTTAGAGAGAATTGATTGCACCTCATAACCCACAACAAAATGGGGTTGCATAAAGAAAGAATAGAAAAATTATGGGAGTAGCACGAGCTATGTTACATGATCAAGGCCTACCGTTGCATCTGTGGGCAGAGGCATGCAACACAATGGTATTTGTGTATAACTGTAGTCAACATTAGATACTTGACATGAGTACACCAGAGGAGGCTTTTTCAGGTAAGAAACTAGATGTTTCATATTTTAAATTTTTTGGCTCATTTTTCTATTGCCATGTGACCAGAGATGACAGGAAGAAGCTAGAACCGACAACAGAGGTTGGGATATTTGTGGGGTACACTCATACTCCCCACAACTATCAAGTGTATTTTCCAGCCAACAAGATGACAATTGTCAGGAGAGATGTTAAATTTGATGAGGAGAAAGCCATGCGATGTTATTTGAGAGGGAGCTTGACTTGCATGCAGATGAAGAACTCTTAGTTCCAAAGGATTAACCTCAGGATGTGGAGCATCCAAAAGCAGAGGATCATGGAGTGGAAAAAACCACTCATGCAGATTCATCCACCAAAAATGGTAGGAAGCACACCAGAGAGGCTGACAAATTGATGCTAGATGCGACAGAGAATGTAGGTGCATCTACATCACAGAGTAGGTAGAGAAGGTCCCCAGACATGTATACTGGATACATGGCTCTTATGAGCGAGTGTATTGTGACAAAACCATCCTCTTTTGAGGAAGCAGTGGAGCAACCAACATGGGTTGATGCCATGGTTGAGGAGTATGGCTCCATTATCAGAAAAAGTGCATGGGAAATGGTCCCAAGACTAGTGGGGAAATCAGTGGTTGGATCTAGGTGGATCTACAAGGTGAAGCAATATGTAGATGGGAGTGTGGAGAAATACAAGGCTAGATTTGTGGCCCGAGGATTCTCACAAGTAGAGGGGATTGAATATGAGGATACTTTTGCACCGGTTGCAAGGTACTTATCGATTAGACCTATCCTTGCACTCTCAGCGCAGATGGGGTGGTAGATACATCAGATGTATGTAAAGACAACCTTTCTCAATGGTGTTATTTAGGAAGAAGTGTACATTTAGCAGCCAGAAGGTTTTGAGACCTTTGACAGGGAGTCGCATGTGTGTAGACTTAAGAGAGCACTGTATGGGTTGAAGCAAGCACCTCGTGCTTGGTACACTAGGATCGACAACTATTTCACCGGGTTGGGCTTCACAAAGAGTGAAGCGGATGCAAACCAATATCATATTGTGGTTGATGGTAAGATTTTGATTATTGTACTTTATGTTGATGATATTATACTAACTTGTGATGAGAAATTCATAACTTATTGCAAAGAGGATCTTGTAAGAGAGTTTGAGATGAAGGACATGGGGCTCTTGCATTATTTCCTTGGCTTGGAAATATGGCAAAGAGATGGGGAGCTATTTGTATCTTAAGGAAAGTATGCCAAGGATATTCTAAGGAAGTTCCACATGGAGGGTAGCAAACCCATGGAGACTCCTCTTGCAGGAAAGTGGAAGAAGGAGGATGCTACTTCAGGTGAGGTAAAGGATGCTGCTGTTTACAGGTAGCTTGTGGGTTCACTTATGTATTTGGTGAACACATGACCAGACATATGCTATGCAGTTAACCAACTTAGTCAAGCTATGGTTAAGCCTACCAAGCTCTTTTGGAAGGCATGGAAGCATGTGTTGAGATATCTTAGGGGCACTACAGAGTATGGATTATGGTACAGACGGATAGAGGGAGTGAAGCTTCAAGGCTTCACCGATGCATATTGGGTAGGTAGTCCATTAGACAACAAGAGCACATCAGGAGGCATCTTTAGCATACGATCAATAACAGTTTCTTGGTACAATAGGAAGCAGAGATCAGTTGCACTCAATTCAGTCGAGGCAGAGTACATGGCAACTAGTCAGGTTGCAGGTGAGGCCATTTGGATGAGGAAGATATTTGTTGGTTTGTTTGGTCATTAGATGGATTTGACGGTGATACATTGTGATAACAAGATTTGCTTAAAACTCTCGGTTAATCCAATATTCCATGACAGGTCCAAGCATATTGACACCCAGTACCACCATCTTAGAGATTGTGTTCAGAGGCGCATTATGTTGTTGCAGTATATTCCCACTGAGGATCAGGATGCAAATATCTTGAGGAAGGTGCTTGCAAAGAGAAAATTCGAATACCACAGAGGCCGGATCGGGGTAGCAGATAATCCCTTTCTTGTTGAAAGGGAATGTTGAAATTCAACAAGAAAATGCACACACACTGATGTGGGATCCCAGGTCACACATGAGTGAGGGATTCTAGTGACACATTAGTGAGAAAGTGTGCAACAAATTTTTAAATAAATTGGAAAATAAATTGTAATCTTATCTCATAAAAACTTGTAATAGTTAACTAAGTGTGATAGACTTAGTTAGCTCAAGAATTTTGAGTTGAGGGTCAAAGGATAGGCATCTAGAGTGATTCTATTATTTATAGGGTCCAGTTGCAGTTGTAGCACTAGTGTGGTGTGAGTGCAATGAGTTAACTCAAACTAATTGAGTTAAAATCACTTGAACTAGTTCTACCTGAATGATGAGCTAGTGGAAGATCAAGTGAATTAAAATAGATTTAATTCACAACTAGTGATCTACCAAGAAATTGATGATTCACTATTAATAGCTGCATGCATGTCAATTCTGATGGAGACCCAATTGAGACAAAGGTTTAAGGCAAGTAAGCTATCAGTTGTATTTTTAGCAAACTTCCCAGGTGCCGTTATAAAGCCACAATAAGCCCATGAAGGATTGCGCAGTAAAGGAAGGTTGGAATTCCTATTTAATAGGAATTATTTTTCCTAGGGATTGCGTGAGCAAGGTAGGTTGAAGATGGGAAGGAAATTGGCTATTTATTGGTCCAATTTTTCCTAGATCAGTGTGAGACAATTGGTAGAGTGTATGAGGGTGTGGTGAGCACACATGCATTGTATTGTTTCATGATTCCTTGGTTGATTATATAATACATATGGATGGGTTTTGAGCAGTTGCTTTCCCCAGGAAAATCTTGTGATGTGCGATTGATTTACTTCTTTCTCTTACTTGCATGTGATTGAGTGATCGCGATTTATGTTCCACAAATATTGTAGAAGGATTCAATATCTTGTTTTAGTACATTGCATGATCGGATTGAATCCATTGGTGTAATTTCTACATGGTATCATAGTTGTGTTAAATATTTTCTACAATAAATATGTATCAAATTTAATGTTGCATTCTATAATTTTTATATTTTCATTTTTTTTTTCCTCCAAAATTTTGATGTATGGTTTTTTGTCTTTTTTTTTTTTTTTTAAATTTTTAATCTGATCAATCATATATATTATTAATTAAACTATAAAATTATGTGAAAATATTGAAATATAAATTTCTTGAAAGATATTAACATTATATTGAAAACATATTTCATTTATTTTGGATATGTCACACTAACTAATATGAGGGTATATTTAGGGGCAATTTTTTGTCAATTGGTTAATTTTTTAACCTTGATTTTTTTTTTTTCTAATTGGCCATCTTCCCTTTAAACATTTTACCATATTTTACATAAAATATGATATAACTGATAATATTCACCAAAATTTACAAGTTTTAATAGTAAATTATTTATTTATTTATTGATTTTTCACCTACATATTTATATAATAGGTCCAAGAAATTAATGGAATTAGTGTTTCCATCACTAAAGATGTAATATAGGGATCATATGGTAATAGAAAAAGACTTGATTGAATCAATGTGGGTCGGAAAAATATGCATTGTGTATTTAACTCAGTATTGAAATTATTGTTTACAAGCCTTGGAAATGGTTAATGAAATAGTGTTTTTTAAAACACATGTGCGGGTGTAACAAAGGGGGTAGGTGGCCCCCGGGGTGTAAATTAGTTAGATAAAGGTTGCATTGTTAAAGAAATCCTTTAGCATAGGTACCACTTCATACACTAGAGACTTGTTGCACATGTAAGTCTCATCTCCTAAGGGTCTAGTCCTTTAACACATCAGACAACATTACACTTCTCTCTCTCACTTCCCTTTTGATATCTAGTGATTGAGTTCTTACAACGTACTTCGGTCATACGATTTGATCCTAACACTTGTACGTTGGGGGGCAATCTGTTACACCATTTTTTTGGTCATCTAACCTATTATTATTAGATGAACCCAAGTACACCATGTAAGACCAATTTTACTCTAAGTAAAATTGCTTTCACCATATAAAATAACTTATTTGGTCATATTTAACCCAAAACAAAGAAATTAATTAAATAAATCCTTATTTATTTAATTATTTCCTAAGAACAAGTTATTTAAATCATTATTTAAATAATATTCTTAGTTAAGTTTGACTAAATCATCCATAAATAATTAAATAAACCATTATTTATTTAATTATATTCCCATCATTCCCCTAAAATGATAAATAAATCATTTATTTATTTATTATTTATAAATAAAGGAATTGACCCAAGTCGAGAATCCTTTTCCCTCCAACAAATATAATAAAATATTCCTAAAAGGTGCTTCTAGAATTCGATTAATAATATTTTATTCATGCACCGAGTTCTAGACCGCCCCAATATTTTGTTATAAATAGGGGGTTTTCCCCATTCATTAGTCACCTCCATTGCATTAGATCACTCTAGATCTACTCTTGGTCACCATTTTCCATTTTGCTTTGTGAACTCCCATTGAGTTCTATGTTTGTTTTTCTACACCACTAAGAGAGAGGAATGTTAGATCTGAAACACTGAGGACTTTCAAGAACCCATCCCACTGAGGAGAACCGGAAAACACCTTTCTTGTTTTCCTCTCAGGTGCCCCATTCTTTAATATAATATAAAAATTCTTTTATTATTTCTTGTCTTGTCCATTGAATGCATGGAGCCATATTATATTTTATCTGCTTAATATCTTTTATGCTTAGATTTGAATTTGTGCAACAAACTTAAAGATATTTTGCATCCATAATCGATGTTAGGGCTATTTTTTATGCGTAGCTAAAGTGATCTTTTACGACGAAAGATTCATACTAACAATCTTGATAAAAGAGTCAAATTTTTATGAATTCCTTGCCAATCATCCACCCATATAGTTGGTTAGGAGTGTATTTCCTTAAAAAAATATACCCTCTCATATAAAACATTATATATTTATATGAAAAATAAAAAAAGGGTATCTACTCATGTACTTAAAAGATTGCATTTTAAATATACAATGAATAGTAAGTTCTCTCATATCTAAGCACATAGCTAAATGTCTTGTCATGACATTAAAAACCTATAGAAAATGCAATTGGTAACATTCCCTTCCTCAAAATATTTTAAGTATATATTGAGGCACAACCATTCTATTAGATATTAATAAGAGCATTGTGAACTTTAGCTAAACATCTTCATTTTCCTTTACTTTTTAACTATGTAGGCATATTTTATGAGGATAATTTTTTTTTGAAAGTAATACTTTCCTTCTTCTCCTCCCCTCACCATTATCATAATTAGTGGGTATAAGCATTTCTGTCAAAACATATTCATTTTGCATCAATAATCTCATAGGTTGAGGGGAGGCCATGTGCTTTTTTTACCACCCCTAAACCACTACCATTATCAAAATGGGCGGGAAAGGAATATTTCATGCATAAGGATTTGAAGTGCATCAATACTCTATTACCCCCACCACCTACCCCCCTCACCACAAATGCATTAGCAGTATCAAAATGAAGGGCTATCTCGAGTATAAAAGTGAGGCTTTGAATAAAGCACAATTGTTAACATTTAATAGTGTTACTTGCTCCTCATTCATCCATTAAATGGGATGGTAAGGTGATTTCCTTGAATTTAAGCACATGAATCATCTTATCATGGCATTTAGGGTGAAAATAATTGGGAGTCTTTTCTATTCGTGGTCAACAACATGTTCTTCCTCATTTCTCATTGCTCATAATGAGTTTCACCCATATTTTAGTTGATTTTTCCCAAGTCTCCCATGACCATTGTGATAAATTAATAAATATTATTTCCAACAAATATTGTCTTGGTCATGTCTACATATCTCCTTAGCAAGAAAATTTATCCTTTTGTGTTTATAGTTTCTCGTAGTAATGTCTAGATATCTCCCTATAAAAGGGGGTTTATCATTTATATTGAAGAATCCTATTAGTAATGTCTATATATCTCTTTAATAAGGGATTTATCATCCTAAATATTTTTTTATTTTTAATTAAATATAATATATATATAATCAGGGTAGGTCTACCTGAAGGGACACCCCCCAACCAAACTAATTCGAGCCTAACCCCTAAGGGCATCGAGGATAATTGAACCCATGACCTCCCAATGGCAAGGTGCTTTAGCAATGGGACCTTGACCAATTGAGCTAACCCTCGAGGCTATATATATATATATATATATATATATATATAGATATATCGAGCTTTAATCTATTTCATTATATGAGAAGCTTCAAAGATACCATTATTGATCATAGGTACAAATTTAACAAAGCTTTCAAAAGATAACTTCCATATCCCATTGTACACAATCTACAAAATATAAAACAACGAACAAAAAACATTTTCCCGAGTATATTAGAAAATAGGAAATCTCCCAACAACTACTAGTGCGTCTTCTTCATGTTCTTCAATGTAGATAAGTCTTGGTTGTATCTCCAAGCCCTTCTTAGACTTATCATCCACCCCATGATTGATCCCCTTGTATATATGTGTAAAGGAAATAAAAATGAAGGAATTAATAAGAGCATGAACCCTGTCCTTCCGATTTTTCAATGAGGAGGCATTTAAAGCACCCAACTCATTTTCCCTTTCTACCACAATATTTGAATCCCCAAATACATTCAAAGAAGCCACCCCCACATTCTTAGCAAAACTTAAAGTTCCCCAAAGTGAAATTAGCTCAAATTTCATATTTGTGCCTCTTCCTCCACCCTAATACAATTTAAAACAACGAGTTCTCTCCCGGAAGATTGGGCCACTACAACCACAATTGTTTGATTATGCTGCCCCGCCAAAGAAGCCAATAGGAAATTGTAGATGGTTATGTGGTAGATAAATAATTATGTTTTCTTATACTTTTATATATAGGACCCATCTCTCTAAAATAACCCACAATATGTATGCTTTTTCTCATTATATCTGGGGGAATATCTTGAAAAATTACTGGGTTCCTTATTTTCCAATTTCCCAACATAATATAAAAAGGAAGGGAGATATAATTTGGGTTGGTATCCTTCCATTCCTTTATGAAATCCTGTAAATTTTTCAGATTCCAAGTTGAAGAAATCTTTAATAAATTATGAATTGTCAGCGAGATCCCAAAAATAAAGGAACACTATAACATCAAATTTGTAATTGTCTCTTCCTATATTTTGCACATGGGGCATCTCCCAAGTCCTTAAAAACCCATTTTCCATAGGTTATCCCATGTGAGAACTTTATTTTTCAAACACAACCAACCAAATACTTTCAATTTCATGGGGAGATTCCACTTCCGAAGTTTATTATATCACCATACCTGATTTGTGACCACTAGGGAATTTTAAATATGGATTAAGCCTCCCTCATTGTAACCTTCCCATCCTCCACATTCTCATTCCAATGTAACAAGTCCTCTTCCCGCAAAAGGCTTACTATTTCGTGATAAAGTTTGTTAATATATAAATTCCAAAGTGTTGCCCATTCCCCTTACAAGCCCAGGTCTCTAGGGGAATATCTTCTCATACCCAACTATAAATAAATAAATTGGGACGACTGAGTGGTCGGCACAATGGGATGTTATCTCCTCCACTGAGTTTGAAGTCCCACGAGGGGACATCTTTGGCCCATTTGATAAGGCTCAAGGAGTAGGCTCCCTACCCTCGTGGAGTCCCAGGTCATGCTAAGTCATGAATTCTTGGTATATGTGGCTTATGGGCTCTTGGATACACTCTTTGTGTTTTATTGCTAGTCAGATATACTCTTAGTAGCCACTAAGTTTGATTTTGGGCCTCCCCAAATTATTCCAACAAGTCACTGATTCACCATGGTTATAAATAAAAAAATATTATATCAAAAAATAACAAAAATAAAACATAATGTAGGCTCAATTAAAAAAATAATTAAAAATAAAAATAATAAATTGATTTAATTCAACTTGTTATATTGTATTTTTTTAGAATAAAATTACAAACAAATTTTATCACACTAAAATGAATTTAAATAATAATAATTCCTATTCTTAATTATGATATTTAAAAATTTATGATTAATAAACATATACAATTTTAATAGCATAATTTTAAAAATTTAATAAATGAAAAACGAAAAATAAAATTAGTTTAAATATATAAATGTGAAATATACATAAAATATAAATATTAGTTGTAAATTAAGATTTAGTCTATATAAATTAAAATCACGACTCATATGCATAACCATTATATATCCAAACTTCATATTCAAATTTAATTAATAAGAATATAAAAATTCAATATTTATAATCCTATATATAATCAATATTATACATATCACATTAAAAAATTAAATTAAAAATGAACTAACATAAATCAATCTTAATTCCAAATATATCAAACAGTCATATAAATTAAATCTTTTGAAGTGCAAAACCTTTCCTCATGTTTTGCACTAAAAAACAAATCTAATCTTAATAAATTTGATCTTTTATGTTTTTTAGTAGATCCATAATTAAAATAACTAGCAATTGCACCGAAAGGTGTAGAGGAATGCCAATAGGAAAATAGGAAGCGTAGGGAATGTGGAAAGCTCCATCCATATTTCCATTTTTTTTAGAAATATGTGGAATTATGTTGGTACTTGGAATCACGTTGAATCACATTGGTGGTTGTAATCTTTGTCAAAATTTGAAATTTAATGCAATTACAAATTATGTTACAAACTTAGAATGAACCCCAACATCCGCCATAGACTATTGATATTGCAGCGGACCACATAGCATTTGTAGATGAGAGTGTTAGCCACCATGTAAAAGACAAAGAGCGTCCCTGTGGATATTAGATCTATTAAAATTTCCATATCAGTGAACAACCCTATCACTACAGTGCATATTACTACAAAGAAATAAAGACACAAAAAGGGGTTAAGCACAGGAGTGAGGCAATTGGATTTTGTAAGATTGTAATCTAATCATCCTGTAAAGTTAAAATAATCATAATAGAAGATTGACCGAGAGAGATCGACGCGTTAACGGGTGTGCTAGTATTGGAATTCACTTTGGAAAACTTATCAGGTGTCACATGTGAGCACCCGATAAAACACATATAGCGTGTTTGTCCACAAAGCCATAATTAGTGATGTTAGAATTCCCAAACTCGCCCCCACACCCACTACATTATATACCCATCTCCACCTGGGATCGTTGTTGAATGCCATCGAGAATGGAGCATCTTTATTTATCTGCACAAATTTTTTTTTATATATATTTGAGACGCACAGATGCAAAAAGAAAAACAAACCAATTTTCCAAAAACAAAGTAGATAGAATATTTTGTACCATAATATATCAGACCGATGTACACATAATTGTATCCATGAGGTAGTAAAGCACAGTGACAACAATGATAGAGCCAAAGACCCCAATCGAGCCATAAACCCCAATAAGGATGTTTATGGTGTGATATTGCTTCTTTTGCCATGGTTGAAACCGCATCATGCCCAATGTAGCTGAAGTAAACAATGGCTGCAACATTGAACACCTTGTTTTCCCCATAAGGTGAAAAACCCCCTGGGTTCATCAGATTTGCTAGCTTTGTCAAGTTCTTGATGTCTCCCTTGGAAAAACTGATGACAATAACGAACAAAATAAATCCCATATGCAACATGGTGAACAACTGAGCTCTCCTTTGTGCTACTAATGAAATTAAAATAAGTTTTCATACTTCGTTAATATGACAACAGTAATGAATGTACCCGATACTTCCCCGAGCAGCTCGCAAGCTGCGAGAGCAATCAATACTATAGAAAGAAGGAGAACTCGTGTCAAAATCCAATTGAAATAAGGAGGATGAAATTGAATCTCACTGATTCGCTGTAGTGAAAATGTATGAACAACGAGATCCCGTAGAGAGAATGAATTCGACGTAAATATATAACTTATTATCATTATTTAAAAACCTATCGAGTAAAATGAATCATGAAATCTAATTATCTTATCTTCATAAAATAAAACATAAGCAACAAATCACATTTAAAATTATTGAGCGGCATAGAAAACTGTTGAATCAATTGTTGGATGGTTGTTCTCCTTAAAAAGGTCAATATGCAGGTTATGACCTAGTGTATTACAAGAGTTTGTACCACAAGACATAGGTATGGTGGGGTTAGGAAAATCTACAGTTCTATTTTTTGTAAATTCTTCATAAGTTTTCTTTTGATAACTGATTTTTTTTTTAACAATTGATCAACGCTTACAATTCTAGAATGCGTTCAAAAAACCATAATGTTGGGTATGTGTTATATTCTTTCCACGACTAATCACGCGCTGGGTGTAACTGGTCCTTAATTTCCAGTGGGCAGTCCGCGCCCATGGTTTTGTGCATGGTTTTGGGGTACGATGGTTTTTGACCCCTGGTATTATTTGTAGATCCAGTCAAGGGAACTACGGTTATGTTTTAATCTAGGGATAATGGATTAGGGTTTATGTATGCTTCGGCATGTACATATATGTGTTGTAACACTAAAAGAAATATAATGAAATATCAAGCTGGTCGTCCCGATTTGGGATCCAGGGGAAAATATCTGTGTTATCTGTTTTATGTTTTATGCTCTCGCTATTGTTTATTTTCTGTTACAAGATTCATGTGTAGATAATTTATGTTCAGGGTTAAAACCTACGTTTGGTATCAGAGATGTTTCGGATTTAAGGGGATGCCTTTGCTACTAAGGGTTTTTTGCTCAGGCCTGAGGTAGACCCTCTGGTCGGTCGTCAACGGGATCGATTCTTGCGGTGAAGAAGATGGGAGAGCGGCGGAAGATAGAGATCAAAAAATTTAATGGTCGAGTTTTGAGTTGATATTTTAGTTGCCGAAGCTTAAGATGGAGATCTACTGGTGGATAAAGATCGGTAGATCGTGGTGATCGCGGTAGATCCGGGTACTAAACCAACGAAAATGTCAGATGAAGACTGGAAGAAACTGGATCGGAAGGCTAAGAGCACAATACGGTTGTGTGTCTCAGATTCAGTATTGTTGAATGTATCTGGGGAAGCTACGGCGAAGAATTTGTGGGAAAAACTTGGGACTTTGTACCAATCTAAGTCTCTGGTGAATAAGTTGTTCTTGCAGAAAAAGTTGTATAACCTGAGGATGAAGGATGGAGACTCGGTGACAGAGCATCTGAACGCCTTCAATACTGTGGTAAGTCAGCTGTCATCTGTTGATATTAAAATCTCGGATGAAGATAAGTGCATCAGTTTGTTGTGTTCTCTACCAGACTCGTGGGATAGTCTGGTTATTGCAATAGGTAGCAATACAACTACCTTGAATTTTGATGACATTGTCTCAGCCTTGCTGTCGGAGGAAATGAGACGGAGAAATATGGAGGGCCGGAATGGAGATGCCTTATCTGTACGAGGAAGGTCCCAAAACAGAAACAAGAATAAGGTTTCGAGTGGGAGATCCAAATCTAGAGGGAGATCTAAATCTCCTGGAAAGTTTGTAAAGGTATGTTGGAAATGCGGAAAGGAAGGGCACTACAAAAAGGACTGCAGATCTAAAGCTCCTGAGAAAGGAAAGGGATCTGATGATGCTCCTTTTGTAGAGGCAAAAACCACCTCGGATGAAGGTGGGGATGTGTATTTGGCTTATTCTTCAAATACACATGTAGATCATGAGTCATGGTTGATTGACTCAGGTGCATCCTTTCACTTCACTCCCCATAGGGAGTGGTTCTGCGAGTATGAGAAATATGATGGTGGTGATGTCTTCCTAAGGGATGATAGGAAGGCCAGAATCGTCGGACGTGGAAAGGTCAAGCTGAAGCTGCAAGGTGGAAGGATTAGAACACTTCCTGGTGTTCTGCATATTCCTACATTGGCCAGAAATCTGATTTCCGTAAGCAAGATGGATGATGCAGGTGTAAAAACAGTGTTCGAGAAAGATGCCTGCAAGATGGTTCGGGGAGCACTAGTATTAATGCGGGGAGTTCGGACTGGAACTCTGTACAAGCTACAAGGTAGCACTGTTATTGATGGGTGTAACAGTTCTATGGTTCCTGAAAGTGGAGCGGAAAGCCTAGATGTCTCTGGAGAAAAGACCATGCTATGGCATCAAAGGCTTGGACATATTGGAGAGAAGGGCCTTCGGATACTGCATAGAAATGGTATGGTAGAAGGTATGTCTAATTGCTCTTTGGATTTTGATTTCTGTGAACATTGTGTATATGGGAAGCAGAATCGGGTGAGTTTTCCTTCTGGTGCTAAGAGGGCAAACAAGATATTAGAACTTGTGCACAGTGATGTGTTTGGACCTGTGTCAGTTCCATCACTGGGAAAGTCTGTGTACTATGTTTCATTCATAGATGACTTCTCAAAGAATACATGGATATATTTCTTGAGGAAGAAATCTGAAGTCTTTGACAAATTTAAAGAATTTAAGGCTCTGGTGGAAAACCAGACAGAGAAGAAGATAAAGGTGCTGAGGACAGATAATGGTGGGGAGTTCTGCAAGAAGGAATTTGAAGAGTTCTGTAAGAAGTGTGGTATAGCACGACATAAGACTACTCCATACACACCTCAGCAAAATGGAGTTGCAGAAAGAATGAACAGAACACTGATGGAAAAGGCAAGAAGCATGCTTAGTGGTACTGGGTTAAGACAAGAATTATGGGCAGAGGCAGTAGAGACTGCATGCTATCTAGTTAACTGATCACCTTCATCAGTGTTGGATGATAAGACTCCACATGAGGTATGGACTGGTAAGAAACCCTCTCTATCACATCTAAGGGTATTTGGATGTGATGCATATGTACATGTTCCAAAGTAGAAAAGGACCAAGTTGGATAATAAATCTGAAAGGTGCATCTTTATTGGGTATAAGGATGGTTTAAAAGGTTACAAGCTTTGGAACCCGGAAAAAAGGAAGGTTGTGTACAACCGAGATGTGGTGTTTAGAGAGGTGAAAGATGTTGTTAAACATGAATTCATACCAAAGGAACCTGAGAAGATAGAGTTTGAGCTAAAGGAGGATGAATCAGACTCTACAACAGAAGAAGACTCAGAAGATGAAGAGCCACAAACTCCAGCTTTGAGAAGATCAGTTCGGGAAAGAAGGCAACCAGAAAGGTATAGTCCATCTGCTTTCTGTTCAGGTTTTGCCTTAACTATAATTGATGATGAACCTAGAACTGTCAGGGAGGCAGTAGATTCAGAGGATGGAAAACTCTGGAAGGAGGCCATGGTTGATGAAATGGCATCCTTGCACAAAAACGATGCATGGGATCTGGTGGAGTTGCCGGCTGGAAGGAAGCCCATTGGGAGAAAATGGGTGTTTAAGAAGAAGATGAATGTAGAAGGCAAGGTGGAGAAATACAAATCTCGGTTGGTAGTGAAAGGTTATTCCCAGGTGCTGGGAATTGATTTTGGTGATATTTTTTCTCCTGTTGCCAAAGTTACTTCTATTAGATTACTTTTATCTGTTGCTGCTACATTTGATTTTGAGATAGAACGGATGGATGTGAAGACAACATTTCTTCACGGGGATCTAGAAGAGGAGATCTACATGAAGCAACTTGAAGGCTTTATGGTGAAGGGTAAGAAAGAACTGGTATGCAGGTTGAAGAAGTCTCTGTATGGGTTAAAACAGTCACCAAGGATGTGGTATCAGAAATTTGATACATATATACGGGGACTTGGCTTCACCAGAAGCAAGGAGGATCACTGTGTTTATTTTAAATTAATTGGTGACCGTGTTATTTATTTGGTCTTGTATGTGGATGATATGTTATTGATTGGAAATGACAAAGAAATTATCCAAGATTTGAAGACCCAACTGTTCTCCAAATTCGACATGAAGGATCTGGGTGCTGCAAACTATATTTTGGGCATGGAAATTAAGAGAGATCGGGCAAAGAGGAAGCTCTGGTTAAACCAGAGGAAGTATGTCGAGACTATATTACAGAGGTTCAATATGCAGGATAGTAAAGCGGTGAATGTTCCTATTCCTGTAGGTGTAAAGCTGTCTGCTGAACAGTGTCCCAAGACACAAGAAGAAGAGGAGTATATGTCCCGTGTTCCATATGCAAGTGCAGTGGGTAGCCTGATGTATGCAATGGTCTGTACTAGACCGGACATTGCACATGCAGTGGGAGTATTGAGCAGGTTTATGTCAAACCCAGGGAAGGAGCATTGGACAGCAGTGAAGCGGGTTTTCAGATATTTACGTGGCACTAGTGATTATGGCTTGTGCTACCAGGGAAGACCAGGATTGGAAAGAATGTTGGGCATTCGTGGTTTTGTTGATGCAGACTGGGCTGGAGATCTGGACCAAAGAAGATCTACAAGTGGGTATGTGTTTAGCCTATTTGGAGGTGCAGTCATTTGGATGAGTAAAAGACAGTCTGTAGTGGTGCTTTCAACTACAGAGGCAGAATACATAGCAGCCACTCATGCAAGAAAGGAAGCAGTTTGGTTGCAGAGATTGTGTTCAAGTATGGGGTTGGTACAACAAGCTATAAGGATAGACTGTGATAGCCAAAGTGCAATTTTCTTGGCTAAGAACCCTGCTTATGATTCAAAGACAAAGCACATTGATGTTCAATATCACTTTGTTAGAGATATGGTTGAGGCTAAAAGGGTGTTGCTGGTAAAGGTGGACACTTTGAAGAATGTTGCAGATGCATTGACAAAGTCTGTGAGCACTCAGAAGTTCTCTTGGTGTAGAGAAACAATGGGTGTTGAAGAATTGGGCCAATGACTAAGCTCTCCTATGGCCCCCTGCAGAAAGAAAACAACAAGTGGGAGAATGTTGGGTATGTGTTATATTCTTTCCACGACTAATGTTGGGTATGTTATGTGTATGTATTAACAAGTGGGAGAACATTGGGTTTATGTATGCTTCGGCATGCATATATATGTGTTGTAACACTAAAAGGAATATAATGAAATATCAAGCTGGTCGTCCCGATTGGGATCCAGGGGAAAATCTCTGTGTTATCTGTTTTATGTTTTATGCTCTCGCTATTGTTTATTTTCTGTTACAAGATTCATGTGTAGATAATTTCTGTTCAGGGTTAAAACCTACACATAAGTCCCTCTCTTAATTAATTCCTGCACCTATAAACCATAGGGATAGACAAAAATGTAATCCTTACTCTTAAATAGTAGCCATTAAAAAAACTACAACCTTCCAACAACCATATACCATACTTAACAAAGTAACTGTAATCTTAAAGATGATATCCAAACAAAACCAACAAAATGAGATTGTAAATATCGAAAATTACAAAGAGAACCATATTTCCAAACCAATGGAGAGAAAAGTAAACTAAATATTTCCTGGAAAAAATATTATAGACATTTTAGTCCAATATTATCACTAGGGAGGATGCAGATGAGTTCGCTTGAGGAGTTGATTGAGCTCGTGCATTGATGACCCTAGGTATCTCTTGATGCCCATTAGATTCAATATCAAAATTAGAGACAATGTAATGTTCAATGCCTGAAAATCTAGCTACAATGTCATCTAGGTTGTATCTGATGTCCCAAAGGATACACTTAATGTCTTCTTGCCCTACAAAGAGTTTATAATTGTTGATATGTTTATCTCTTATCACCATACTGAGTAAGGTTTCCATTTTCCTATGGTGAGTAATAGAGTGGAGTAATTGGACCCGTCTCCTATGCTAGTTCCCTGGAACAGGGACCAATTTGAGACTGCTCCCTCCAATGTCTATATCCGAGAAATAAGATCGATCCCCAAATTATTTTTCTTCTAGCTAGATATTTTTTGTTAAACTTCCAAAGGTGTTGCATGAAAGAAGTTAGCTATAGATTCCCATCTGAATAGTCTTCTATGATGCGAGGGGGAGGGAATCAAGGAGATTCCCATATGACTAGAATCCTATAAACATGGTGCCATTGAAGTGTGAAACATGCAGTAAAAGAGATGACTACTGTGGACAAGATGACACTGTGAATATTGGTTACAATTGAGACACTGCAACCGTAGGAAAATGTGATTAGGAGAACAAGATTGTGAGATTTGGGCTAGAGAAAGTGCACGTGTGAGAAAAAATTCACCCTTTTAAAAATAGATTGAAAAGGTAGCAGAGTACCAGATCCTCCCAAACAAGACTGGTTAATGAAAATATATACTGGCCAGGTCCAAATTCTCAGGGGTTGCTAAAGGTAGAACTGCGACTAGTTCGAAGGAAGGGATAGAATCCTAGTTGTGAATAAATAGTACAAAGAAAATTGACCTAACCGGAGGGTATTCACCTAATTATAAGACTTTTGTTAACATGGAGGAGAAAAAAATAGAAGGTAATCCTTCAAATTGCACTGCATGTACCACCCAAATTGAGAATTAACAGAATTAAAACAAACAACAAGCATAATTGAGCTACATAACCCTAACTGTAACAACCCAACATTGTTGATGTAAGAAATAACAAGACTACTCACTACCAAAACAAAGCTATACGAGCAAAATTATTTACCATAAGGCCAACTTAAATTTAAAACTAAAACAACATGGTAGGCCAAATAAACACGAACCCCAAACTTGGTTTTGTCGAGAAATGAAAACTGACCAGGAAGAACACCTCTACAATTTCGCTTCCAGTCCTTACTAAAAATTCCCTTATACCAACTACACTTGAAAAATTGTCCCCAGTGCAACAATGAGAATATTGCTACTAGTGAGTTCTTATGCCCCTCACTCCACCACCCTGAAACCCTCACCATGAAAATATATTGAGTCACACACATGAGGGGTAAGTCTCTTGATATCCAGATTTAGTTTGGAGAACAACTCTGGAACATTGGGAGTGTTAGGTCCATATAATACTAATGTGTCCCCTTATTTTTATTGTTACTGTTAGTATAGCCCCCTTATTGTTATTGTTGTGCCCATAGTGTTATTATTGTGCCCCATAGAAGCCCACTATTGTTATTATTGTGGCCTTACATTATTATTGTTATGTAGGATCTGATTATATTGGGACCCCTTAAAATCCTATATATAGAAAGTAGGTTTTTGTCATTTGAATCATCCAAGATTTGTTAATTTATGTAATGTAAAGGAGGTTTCCCCCTTGAAGAGGCTAATCTATAAGTCGTTGATCTACATTTTCTTCTATTTTGTGAGATGGTTGCATAACATTTGGTATTAGAGCTATGGATTCTAAGGTTTCGCTTCTTCAATCAGGTCAACTTGGAATTTTTGCTATAAATTATTTTCTACGAGGCTTCATAAGCTGACATTTTTACCACATGGAGCCAAAATATTGATGAATTTCATGTAAAAATTTCAGACCTTGGTTCGCTATATTTTAGGATATATGATATTTGGAAGTTAGGGCTTTTGCAAGCTCCATAATTTCATCTCAAACAGGTGACTGAGGAAAAATCATCATAAATTTTGTTTCAAGCATCAGATTTGAATTATGTAAAAAGTGGCTGAAAGTGCACAAACGTTAGTTTCTTGTATATTGATTTCAAAGCTGAAGGTCAAAATAGGTGTAACTTGTGGCATTAGAAAGAAGACCTAGAGGGATAATACAACAATGAAGTTTAAATATCGGGGATCCAAAATCATAGAGATACATCAGGTTCAATATCGAGCTCCTCAAAAGCAAGAAAAGGGTGTATTTTTGTTTTAAAATTTGCATAAATTTTGTTTAAATAATCAATTTGAAGTGATTCCAAGGGAATATTGAAGGATTTATATCAGTATTGTGTTCTAAAATGCCTCCCAAAAATAATTCCACACCCATTAAGCTCTTAGAAAGCTTTACTATAATGCATGAAGATGAAGAAGTTCAACATGATATATCAAAATTATGAGACCAAGTGCAACAAATGTTGCTATCGCAAAAAGTAAAAAAAAATGAAATGACAACTAATATGGATGGCTTTAATAATGGCATGGAAGATAATATGGATGCAATGGAAGCTAATATCGATGGTATAGAATAAAAACTGAAGGAAACATGGAAGACATGAAGAATGATCTAAAAGCAGACATGGAAGGTTTGAAAAAGTCGCTACAATAAATAATTCCTAATGGTGAAAAGGTAGTAGATGAAAATAATGATGAGAAAAAAAGAAATGTTAATCATGATTTCATAGAGTCTAATGTTGGATTTAAGACCCATCATATTCCAAATATCGATATGAGGAATTTTGATGAAAACGATCTGGTAACATGGATACTACATATGGAGCAATATTTTGATCTCCACAATGTGAAAAACACACAAAAGATACACATTGAAACTTTATATTTAGATCCCAATTAGTTTGTATGGTATCGATGGATTTTTTCTCATAAACCACTTATCACATGGTCAATTTTTAAGGAGGAAATGATAGCACATTATGAGGATACAAAGAGAAACAAATTCTTTAGCCAATTGATAAACCTCAAACAAAAGGGTTCAATGGCAGAGCACATTGAGGACTTCCAAAAATTAAATATCAGGGTAGCAAATATTCCAGAGAAGCATTGGATTGATGTATTCATAGGGACTTTAAAGGATACTATCCAACTTGAGGTTCACCCTTGGAAACCTGATTCATTGGAGAAGTCATTCAGGGTGGCAAGAAAAGTTGAAAGAAAAATTATGGCAACAAGGAAGTCTACCAATCACAACTATAAAGATGGAAATTTTCCTACTCCTAGCCTTCCACAACCTACAAGTTTGACACCACAACAATCGAAGGAAAATAGAGCAAAAGGGCTTTGTTATAGTTGTGATAGAAAATGCACAAAAGGTCACAAGTGTGTTGAGAAGAAATTATTTTACATAGATTGCAAAGAGGAGTAAGAAAAGGAACAAGAAAAATCAAAAGAGGAGGATATACACTAGGAACCAAACCCAAAGAAGGAAGAAATGAATCCAACCATATAGTGTAACACATTGGCAGGAATTACCACTCCTCAAACTCTCAATATATAAATATATATCAAGAAAAATAAAGGTAATGTAATGATTGATTCAGGTAGCACACATAATTTTATTCATTTTAAGATAGCCAAGGAATTGAATTGATTCCTATATCTAGCACCATAATGAAAAGTGATGGCTGGAAATGGAGGAACTATAACTTGCAATGGAAAGTTCCATAATGTCAAGCTAACCATTGGGGAATGTGTATTGAATACTCCAATTATTTCTATTCCAAAGGGTGGTGCTGATGTTGTACTAGGATTCTAATGGTTACAATCTTTGGGGAATATAACTTTTAATTTTCAAAAACGTTTCTTGAAATGTTTTTGGGAAGGAAATGAAGTTGAATTATGGGGTATAGCAGGAAAACCGGGAAAGATAATCAGCTCTAATTTCATGAAAAATATTCTGAAGAAATAAAAACGAGGCATAATTGCACAGTTATTCTCACCACAGGTTCAAACATAGAAATCCTCTATTTCTCCAGATCTCCAAAAAGTCGGAAAATAATTCCAAGATGTTTGAGACTCCCAAAGGCCTCCCACCTATTTTTAATGATTATCATGATATTCATTTGATTCCAGGAAGTACTCCTCCAAACTTCAGGCCTTATAGATATCCCTATGCCCAAAAGAGAGAAATTGAACATATGATTGCATAAATGCTAGAGGCCGGTATAATTCAACCTAGTCAAATTTCTTTCTCTGCTCCAATAGTATTGGTGCACAAGATCGATGGATCATGGCACATGTGTTCGGATTATAGGGAGCTAAACAAGCTCACTATTAAAGATAAATTTCCCATTCTCATCATTGATGAGTTATTAGATGAATTACATGGAGAAATTTACTTCACTAAGTTGGATCTTCGTTCAAGCTATCATCAAATTAGAATGAAGACTGAAGACATTCCGAAAACAACATTTATAACTCATGAGGGTCATTATGAATTTTTGGTCATTCATTTTGGCCTTACCAATGCACCTTCTACATTTCAAGGGTTGATGAATTCCATTTTCAAATCCTTCCTTAGAAAATTGGTGTTAGTATCTTTCGATGATATAATAATCTACAACAAGTATTGGAAGGATCATTTTCAACATGTTGACAGGGTGCTCAAACTATTTCAGGAGAAATAATTATATGCAAAAACCTCCAAATGTTTCTTTGGAGTACAGGAGGTGGAATATCTGGGTCATATTGTATCTCATGAGGGTGTTAAGGTAGATCCTAAAAAATTTAAAGCCATTAAGGAATGGAAAATCCCCACAACCCTAAAGCATCTGCAAGGATTTCTCAGGTTAACAAGGTATTATCGCAAGTTTGTTAAGAATTATGGGAGAATAACAACACCTTTAACAACATTATTGAATAAAGATGCATTTTCTTGGACTCCAGAAGCGACTAAGGCCTTTGAACATATTAAAGAGACAATGTGCCAAGCATCGGTCTTAGCTACGCCGGACTTCACAAAAACCTTTATTATGGAATGTGATGCCTCAGGAAATGGAATTGGTGTTGTTTTAATGCAAGAAGGAAGATCCATTGATTTTGAAAGTCGTCCAATCAAAGGAAAGTATTTACATAAATATATTTATGAGAAGGAAATGTTGGTAGTACTACACGCACTAAAGAAATGGCGACCTTACCTAATGGGAAGTGTTGGATTGAAGGGTCTTGACCCAGGTTTAGAGTTTATCATGCAACCAACAAACCCTCCAACTACTGCCCCTTTCAGAAATGACCTTCTTGCGCAAATCAAAGTCTCACTCGAAGCAGTATGGGGGGGTGTTGGGACCAGGTTTCCGCACCCTGAGGAAGAAAATAATGTGGTGGCCCTAAACAAATTGATTGTAGAACTTATACAAATCGGAAACATATGCACACAATTACAGAAAAATACTCATCAGACCAATATAGATAACGCAATTAACAGACAGATCGCAGATCACTTCGTCGTAGATGTACAATAACCGAACCAGATCCAGATCTATATAGTGCGCTGTAACTTAAGTAGATTTATCCATGTATTCAACCATAAATATAGGTTCATGCATAAATAACAATGATACTTGCTTAGATACAATGAAGAATAACATAAGTAAAGAAATATCAACCAAGAGAAGTAAACAAATAACACAATACTTCGCCAAAACCAGTCTTTGTATTAGATTCAAAGCAATTCAGTACATCAGACTTTCCCTTACACTTTACCCTTCTGCACGCATAGCTAGTGGAGTCTGCACACAACCAAGACTAGGTCTCTGTGCACACAGTCAGCAGGAGCCTTTCTACCTAACCTAGACTGAAACCCTTACAAAAGTATCACAGATGCATAAACACTTAGATCAAGAAATTACATTCACTTTTCTCTTACTTAGACTCGATCTATCTTTTTATATCCATATAGGGTGCAGATACTATGGTCTCAAACCATGGTTTGAGGCCCACAATTTACCCTTAAAACCCTTTTACGTAAAAGAGGGACTTTTACCCGCCCCAAAGCCCCTTGACCTTTCTGCGTAGTGCGCATATACAAAACTTATACAAAAAGATATCCAAAAATGTACCCAAGGGGACCCCACTCCAACAGGAAGACACTTCAAGGTGAAAACAGATCTTGATAGTCTTAAATATTTTTTGGAACAAAGACTATCTTTAGAAGAGCAGAAAAAATGGGTCACAAAGATTTTGGGTTATGACTTTGAAATAATCTACAAGAAAGGGAAGATAAATGTTGTTTCCGATGCACTCTCAAGAAAGGATGAGGACGTGGAAGCATTGTTTTGTGCCATTTCTATTATCCAACCAGATTGGATAACCGAAGCAAGGGAGGAGTGGACTAACGACGAAGAAGTGTGGACACTCATTCAAAAGGTGCAGCAAGATCCCAATGCATATGATACATTTAGTTGAAAAAATGATTCATTATGGTACAAAGATCGCTTATATATTTGTAAGAATTCCCAATTAAAACAAAATATTCTTCTGGAATTGCACACCTCTCCCTTAGGAGGACACTCGGGATTTTTAAAAACTTACCACAGGGTCAAGAAATAAATTCTTTGGGAGGGATTTAAATCTGAGATTCAAAATTTTGTAGCGGAATGTTTCGTCTGCCAACAAAATAAAGTTGAGACAATTAAGACCTCGAGTCTGCTACAACCTTTATCCATTCTAAGTCAACGTTGGGAGGATTTTTGAATGGATTTTATCACATGTTTACCCACGTCCGAAGGAAAGAGTGTCATCATGGTGGTAGTTGATAAAATTACTAAGTATGCACAATTTTGTGCATTATCTCATCAATTTAAAACCAATACAATTTCTACTGCATTTATGGAAACAATTCAAAAGCTACGTGGAAATCCAAAGATTATTGTAAGCGAAAGATATTCCATTTTCACTGTAAATTTTTGGACGAAATTATTTTCTTGTCTAGGTACTCAAATAGCTCATAGATCATCTTATCATCCTCAATTTGATGGGAAAACTGAGATAGTGAACAAATTCTTAGAAGGATATCTTCATTGCTTTGTATCTGATAAACAAACATAATGGGTCAAGTGGTTACCTCTGGATGAATGGTGGTATAACACTTCCTTCGACATTGCGGCAAAAATGACCCCATTTATGGCACTTTATGGATATCATCCACCGTCCATCACATCATCTTTAAGAGAAAATTCTAAGGTTAAAGTAGTGGAAGATCACATAGAGCATCAACAACAAGTTCTCCAACTCTTAAAGGATAACCTAACTTTGGCGCAGAGTTGAATGAAACAATAGGTAGATCAACATCACAGCGAAAGAAGTTTTTATGTAGGCGACTAAGTATTTTTACAACTACAACCATACAAACAAATGTCCCTCAAGCAAGCTAAGAAGGATAATAAATTATCGCCAAAGTACTATGTTACTTACAAGGTGTTGCAAAAGATTGGTACTACGGCATACAAATTGGAGCTTTCGAAAGCTTCCCGAGTGCAACCAATTTTCCATGTTTCATGCTTGAAGAAGGTTATAGGTGACAAAATCCCAGTTCAAACATTATTTCTAGAACTTGACGAGGAAGGAAAAATCATTTTGGAACTTGAAGCAGTCATGGAAACAAGAACTCCAATAGCTACGAAATCGATCAATTTCAGAGTATCTCATCAAGTGGAAGAACTTACTCACTGAATATCCAACATGGGAGGATGAGAATTTTATACAGAATAATCCATAACTACTCAGCCATGAGGGCAACACTTTTTGAAGGAGAGGGGCATGTTAGGTCCATATAATGCTAGTGTAGCCCCTTATTGTTATTGTTAGTGTAGCTCCATTATTGTTATTGTTGTGCCTATGTAGTCCTCATAGTGTTATTATTGTGCCCCATAGAAGCCCACTACTGTTATTGTTGTGCCCTTACATTATTATTGTTATGTAGGCTCTGATTATATTGGGACCCCTTAGACTCCTATATATAGAAAGTAGGCTTTTGTCATTTGAATCATCCAAGAGTTGTTCATTCTGTAATGTAAATAAGTTTCCCCCTCGAAGAGGCTGATTTCTAAGTTGTTGATCTATCTATTCTTCTATTTTGTGAGCTGGTTGCATAACAGGGAGATTAAGAGCCATTATTTTATCATTAATGAGTGCTCATATTTTTTTAGTGTGATGTCCCAAGATCTCCAACTTGAGGAAACAGGACCATGATTGAAGCAAAACAAATGCAGTAGAGAAAAAATAATGTTACCACATGCAATGAATATCGACTGTGGGATGTGCATTTAAAGAACTAATTGTTGAGCTTAAATTACCTCCGAGCGGCTTGTGGAGTTGCCACACTTTAATTTTCATCCTCCAAGTGTAACCTCGTACATTGCGTTCAAGGTCCGTCAAATGTTTGGCCATCCAGGGAACACACATGTGCATGATGATTGCTCTTTTCCTAGAGAAGGGTGTCACTAGGGTTGTTTACATGAATAAGATAAAAGTTTGCTAGTTTTTTTTTTCATCATAGGTTATCAGAGAGTTGGGGTCGTCGCACGAGGTCACCCCCATCAGGGAAGGAAAAGTCGCAGTTCACAACATGCGCTAAAACCACTTAAGGTAAAAGAAAGTTTGACTAGGTAAATGCCTCAAAGAGCTTACTCTAATGTGTTAGTAAAAGGGATGAAACCAAAACCCATACATAATTTCCTTCTTATATTATCCTATGCCTTTATATTATTAACTCAAACAAATTCTAATGAATCATAAATTATATTTCAAAATTATTATTATTAATTATTATAAAAAGCTTTTAAGAAAGGTAATATTAAAATTAATTATTTATTAAAATGGTGAGCATATTTAAATATTATTTTATAAAATAATATGTATTTAATTGATTTATTATATTATAAATTTTATAATAAGAATTATTATTTTTTATTAATATACATAATTTTAAATTTTGCCTATCTTATTTTTTTTCACTTTAATTTATTAATATTATAAAATTAATATACAAATAAGAATATCATTTATAAAATTCATAAATATGAATTTCAGATTATGATTGAATAATCATAAAATATTCGATAATAATAATTAACATCGTATATATTATTTATAAAAAAAGTATTGCTTTATGAGATAGAAAAGTAAATATTTAATAATTTCTGTAATTACAAAATTATTATGAATATTAAGTTGTAAGAACTTTAAATTTGAAAATGGATAATGCTTACTAAACCCTTATTAGTAAAATTCCATGTAATTTCCAAAATTATTATAATAATATACTTATTAAACTTTTAATGTATTATTTCTAAAAATTAAATTTGAAATTAATATATTAGTTTTGATAGTTATATACTTATATATTATAATTTAGTAATTTATAAATATTTTTCATGTTAAGTAAGGGTAGATTAAGTTGTTTAGGTGGGTTGTTAAATTTCTCACCACTTAATTCTCTGAAATGACATACTTAGTATGTATTGATTAGGCTCAAGGAGTAGGTAGCCCTAGGGAGTTTTCACTTCGTCTATGGTCAATACAGAAAACTTGGTTCTTGCTTAATCATTGGGTCATTACTATCAATAAACAAATAAATAATTTTCATTAATTTTAAAATTATTAATAATATATATATAAATATATATATATATATATATATATATATATATATATATATATATATATATATATATATATATATATAATGTTTTTGAGTAATAAAAATGTATCATATTTTTTTCCTCCGATTTTTTTTTTTATTAGTCATGATAATTTTGTTATTTATGAATATGAATTGATTTATTATCACTGTTTAAAAAATCATGTTATCTAAAAATGAATAATTCATAGTTTATAAGAGAACAAAGTTTCATTCTTGTCATATATTTTTGAATTGTTAGCATATTTCCTTAAGTTCCAAAAAAACAAGCTTTAATCAATCATAAATAATTTTAGTTTATACTTCAAAGCTATAATGAGTAATTATTAAACAAATCTTTTAATAAAGATAATACTAAAATTCATTAAGTATTAAAATGGTTAGTGTAATTTTTTTGTCGGTGTGAAGTGAAGTTTGTATTGCTTGCTTTTAAAGATTTACATGAATAATTGTTGAAGTTTGTGCTGACTTGTCACTAGGGAAACTAGACCAAACACAAAACTTCAATTGATTCAAAATGTCAATATATAAGAGAGAGTTTATATCTAAAAAAAAGGCTTAAAAATCTAACTAGCAACAAAACAACACTAATGTTGATGTGCGATAATTAAGGTGCAAGTCTTTGTGACGGAAGTATAAACTGTGTATAGAAAGTGCACTATTACTTAGAGACCTTTTGAAAATTAACCTAAATTTCTTAAGACACCAAAACATCATTCAAGAACAGAAACGACCCATGCAAGAGATAAAATAAGTGAAAGTGACACATGCGAAAGCAAAAGTGACACATGCAAAAGAAAAAGTAAGCAAACACAATAGTTGAGAAAATTACTCAAAAGAAGGCACACTTCAACCAAGAATGAGAGAATGCTCTTTGTGCTCAAAGAATGCATAGAGTTCCAAAGAGAACTATGAATATGAAATGAGTTATGGGCTATACTCTTTATATAAGGGGATCGCACTTGAAATTAAGGTTAGGGTTTGTAAGTGTGCTCACTACATGCCAAAAAACTAGGAGATAAGAGTGTGTTGACTGCCACCAAGAAGTGAGATAATGTTGACGTGGGCAAGTATGCTCTCTCTATCAACAAGAAGTGCACATTGATTCTCAACAAGGAGTGCGGTGGTACTGTCTCCGGGAAATGCACTTTCACTGCCTTCAAGGTGTGGGATTATCCAAAAGAAGTGTGCTCATGCTACCAATAGGAAGTGTACTAATATTTCTCACAAGAAGTGCGCTTTGTCTGTTGTCAAGAAGTGGGCTCCATAGTATCCAAGAAGTGTGCTAGGCCTATCTTGGGAGAGGCGCTATGAAGGAAAATGAGCTAAGCATGTGAAAGCAAGAAGCTTCGACACTTAGGATTTCAAGAGAAACTCGAACACCTAGAAGAGCATGACCACACATGAATTTTATGACTTAAAATAAAAATTGACATTATCATTAAGGGGCTCCAAAGTTTGAATGAAGGAAAATTTTTGGAGGGGTTTGTTGCAGCTAAAACACTTGGATATTCACTCGAAGAACCCCATCATCTCTATTTGGGTCTAACTTACACACAAAGTCTAGCCTTTCGGGAAGTATTGTTCACAGTGTAGATTACCCCAACTTCCCCACTTAACATGCTTATAGTTGTAGTCTCTTCTATTCCCTTTCTCAGCTTCAAACAAATTTACAAGACTTTCTATATCCAAATTTTTTTGATTAGAGGGAAGGATAATGATTATATGTGATTTTATGATGTTCATAGTTTCGCTATTGTACCTGGTGTTTCTCCAACAGAGTCACTTCAAGGAATCACAAACATTTCTTTGCTGCCAACAAGCCTGTTCAGTACCCTAGTGAAGTTGTTTTATTCACCTCTCTACGGAGGAAGCCCTTCTCTTCTTTCAACCTTTATTTTATTTTCAATATGATTTTCAAATTTATGAGGAATTTTACTTTTATAGGGTGGAAGAGGGATCTCAACTTATCTTTTGAGAAAGAGAGTTTGTTCCTTGTTTTGTAGGTATTTGAATGATATCTGAAGTTTAGTTTCACACTTTAATATTTTCTCCTTTCCCTTGTTTACTCAATTAGGTTAGCAGGTTAGAACACCTTTTAGTTACATTTCCATGTCAAAGAATGAAGATCCTAAAATAAATATGGGCATCACAGTTTTGATAAAATATTTACATCCAAGATGAATCGTATTTTTTGTCCAGACATCATTGACTAAGAAAATGTTTAGACCCAAGCAAAGAAGGAGATAAAAAGTTAGCCAAGCATTGTCAAACGTTGTAGATTTCATACACAATGTTATTAAAAACAAAGCACGAGAAAAAAATTGAAAGAAAAAAATGACATGACATAAAAGATAGAAAATAAGAAAGCAAAGTAGTATGTAAAGACTGGTAAATGGAATATAGAGAATAAAACTCAAATGAGAAGGAGGATTCAGGAAAAGTGATGTAATGCAATGCAAAAGTAACTAGAACGCAATAAATCAAAAGAACAAAGCTAAAACTAAATCCTAATCTATTTAAACTAGAAGGTCAAGATTATGTGAAGTCAAACTTTCCAATGCAACCATTTAAGTTGTTTCTGACCTGCAAGTAAAGAAACATAAGAAGTTAATATAAATACGAAACAATGTGTAGAAATGAAAATGTTTACCTGAATAACCCGCACAAGAAGCTGGAGTTCTTTCCTACAGATAGAAAAGTGTACCATAGAAAATTTCTTTATCCAAGATGCAATCCTACCTCGATAGAAAGAATAATGGACATGAATACCTTGGAGGCATTTCAAAAATACACATTAATCTTTTTTTCACTTTTAGCAGGCACCAAGTAAGATTGAAACTTATTAGTAACAAATCTAGCTAGATAAGATTCTTCTAGCCAATGAGCAATTGGTCATGGTATCCAAAATAACCAACTTGAAAACTTTGAAATTCTTGGAAATATTAACTTTCAATCATTTTAATCAAGGTATGGAGAGGATTTTGCGAAGGAACCACAACCTTACCTTGTTCAGAAACCTTTTCAAGGTTTTGAGGAGCTGACATAACCATCAGTAAAAGGTGATGTGCGTCAATTTATTGGCAAGTGTTTGAATAGTGAGATGGTGAATCATAAAAACTTATGGGCTTGATGAGATCAAAAAATGAAAGAGAGTAACTATCATCTGATATACTAGTGGGAAAATTATTAATTGAATGACAATCATTATAGCCAATATTATGATCAGATTGACCAATTAACACATAAAATTCTCTATCCTTCAAACATATGGATAAAATTCTTTGAGAGATATCATAGATCATTGGATGGTAAAATATTCCTCTCCATATATTGCGTGTCTGAAACCAATCCAAAAAATAATTGGGAACCCATTGATTTATTTTTCAACATATAATGGATTTTTACCTTGTATCTAATCAAAAGTAAGACCAACAACATGAAGGTCGAAAGGATTAAAATTGATTGCTGGTATAACAAATCCAAAAAGTAGTGAGGATATAAGGGAAAATGAGAATAGGCTGACAAAAGAATAAAACATTTTAGAAAAGAAACATATATCACATCAGATTGAACATTAATATCAGCTTGGGAAATTTCTCCATCAACCTGAGGGTTTTGACCCACCAAATCACTCAAGCATTTATTGACACTGAAAATAATAGATTGTGTTAGAACAAAAAATATTAGCTTGAAAACATACACAGGAGATATAAGGAGTTAAATGTTCACAAAATCATTTAACAAATACAAATTCTTCGGTCGATGGTCATCCATTTTTCGATAATTAAGAATACAAGCTTTAAAAACATGTGTATTCGTGCAAGATATGTTTTCCAACCCTGTATTTAATACAAGATATTTGCATGTAAATGGATTAACCGAAACAAAATATTGTATCCTATCATAAACCAAATCTTGAGAATTAGGAAGAAAAACTTGAAAACATTAAAAATCTTTCGACAATGCACTCACATCTAGTGTGACAATGCTGAGAAAGGATTATGCGAGAAAATCCATATTTGGCCTGGTTTAGGGATCTCATGAGGCTCACGAGAACCTGACATAACCGTTAGAGAAAGATGAAGTGCCTCGAATCCTTGACAAGTCCTTGAAATTTCAAGTGTTAAATAATTATATTTTTAAAGCTGAGTCAGATCACGAATAATATGTGGATATCTACTATAAGTTATTTCAACAAGATCACTATTGATCAGATGGAAATTGTCTACATCACTAATTTGATCATATTTTTTGACCTCCAAAAACATAATAGTCAAGTCATAAGATTTTTCTAGTTGTGTATCTAAGGATGTGTATATCAAAAAGCTTTCATGATTAACTTTAACTACAAGGTTAATTCCATCCAGGTTGGAGATTGCAATTCAATGATTACATTGCTTTGTTCTTCATCCTGGATGAATTGACCACCTCACGTTAATTCAAAATTCGGCTCATCAGATTGTGAATCAAAAGAGCATGGTATATTTTTATCGTCAATTATTTCATTACATGTGATAAGACATAAGGGATAGTGGGTTGGGAGAGGAATCTCCATGATAAATTTTTCTTTGATCATATCAGATCCCATATCTAAGCCTTGCATATCCAACTCTTCTTGAGAAACAGAGAGATAGTGCATTGTGCTTGGGAATTAATCACCATATATAGTAATGGAGTCATTCTTATCAGGATGATGGTTTCCCAAGCTTTTATCTTGGTTAATATTTTTGACTTCATTTAATTGGTTGCCAAGATCACAAGATTTTGGATCAGTCCAGAGTGTAGAAACATCATCTTGACATAGAGAAATTTGAAAGAGGGAAGAGAGAAAGAACGTGTCTTCATACTTATGATGCTCTACCTGTGAGATATAACCATATTGTACATGATCACCATTTGAATAAAAAAAATTGAGAATCAAGAGTATCTGAAATGATGGCTAGTGGAGCAGATTGATCAAGCCAATCAAGGCATAAAGAACCATGAGATGAAAATGATAGAGGATGACAAGTATCCCTTGAAGAAATAATACTTTTGATCATATCAGATTGAACAAGATTTGGATTATTCACATTAATGTTGTCTCGAGGAATCAAGGGTTTAGTCTTCCCCTCAGGATCCATGAATTTATTAGAACATTCAAAGTTTTCCTGGATGAAATATTGATCATGGAAAGGAGATGAGGGTGGAATAAGTGTATCAACAATTTTATTTTTAGATTTCCCAACTCCAACATCAGCACAAGGGACCACTTTATTTGGTAATGAAAAAGGAGGAGGAGAAGGGAAAAAATGGGTAGCATATTCCTCCTCTACGATTTGAGGTGTCTCGTGACTGAGAAAAGTTGGAAAAATATAAATTTGGATGAGACTTGTTTGATTTGTAATTTGAATATTACTATCAATATAAGATGACCCATTATGACTAAGGAATTCAGATTCAAATTATTTCAAAGAGATTCAAACAAAATTATGAAACTTTTCACCCATGAAATCCCAATCCACATCTTCTTCGAAAAATTCATAGCGAAGGTGAAGAAATATATCAAAAAAATCCTCTAAAGATTAATTGGGTTTCATTATCAGTTGATTGATTCTTTTGCACACATCTTGATAATTTTACCCGTCAAAAGCTTCATGATGCTCGATGAGTTGTTCAAACAAATGGATAGAAGCAACTGGTAAGGTGTGACACCATTGCTTAGCATGACCTTCAAGCACGAGGGTAAACAACCTGACAATAACATCTTTATAATGTATGCCATTGGAATTAAAAAGTTGAAGAAATTGAAACATATGTCCAAATACATTTGTTCGACCCTCGCCATAAAACTTCAAATGTGACAAGTTATAGATTATTTCTGTGGGGATTATAAGATTTATTCTTTTAGAAAAACATCTCGGGATTAAGATTTGGGGGTAGACCATTTCAAGATGAAATATTCAAACTACGCTCCATGGGATCAACTTGTCATTTGGTCCTCCTTCTAGAACCATTCGTTGACGGTGCTGGAAGTCAGCCAACACAAGGGGGGCTCCTCTGTATGAAGTCCCAATTAGACCTAACACCATTTGGGATAAGATCCCCATCCAAGAAATTGGCATGAAGAACATTATAATGATGTTAAATATTTTCCTTGTCTGAAATCAATCAACATAAGATAACATGCACCTAAATTTTGAGATAAGGGAAGCTAGGTGCCAAAGGAATCGATGGATGAGATGGGTTAAGGTAACATATTAGAATCCTGAGATTAAAGTTAGGCAAACTTAGTGTTTCCATCACTAGGGCGTTGACCATTCCAAGGGGTGGGTAAATGAAATTTATTTAAGTGAATGTGTTCCATTACCTAGGGATCCTACCCCACCCAAGAGATAATGAAACCAAAGTAGAGGACATCCTAGATGGTTGAGATGAAGGTTCAATCACTGAGGTAGGTGTGGGGTTAGCCAATTTTGTAAGTTGGCTTTGTGAAACAAACAATAGCAATGTGTATAAAGTAATTTCGTGTACGGGAGAAGAAAGAGTGAGCTTTTAGAAGAAAAGTAATAGTACCATCCCAATAAAGACACAAATATATATATATATATATATATATATATAATCGTTAGTTAATCTGCAAAATAGTTCACAAAATAACAACGACCATAAAAGAAAATAAGACATATGTTTCAATTAAGATGTATACCAAAGCCAACAAAATAGTTCATTTTATTTAGTACATACGAACACAAGCATACATCACAAACATGAAAGAATATTCTTAGAACATTCATGATGCATGCATGAAAGTACGTTAGCATTTGAGAGCTTAAAAATATTGAGTCGAAGTGCCAAGATACACAATTACAATCATGCATCACTCGCCCCAATAGTGGAACATGAAGCCACCACTTTCTCCTCCAAAGAATGATCTCTCTCTCCTATGCTAAGCTTGATAAGCCAAGGCTAAAAGTCATTTTCTTGAGTTATGAGGGTTTATATTAACAAATGAGGTGAATTTTCATCTCCCATGTGACTCTTGACCTCCCTCATGACTCTTGAGCTCCCATATGATTCTTGAGCTACTACATGACCTTTGGACTTCCTAGTGACTTTTCACATTCCATGTGTGACCCTTGGGTTTCCACACGTTTTTTACATTTTCTTATTTTTAAATTACAAAATTGCATTCCACAACATGTGGAAAGTGCATGGGAGAAAATAACACTCTTGTATCCACACTTTGAACGGATACAATTTAGCGAGTGTGGCATAAAACTTCAATGTATTGTGTCGAGGCCATGTCTTATTATTTGTTGCCATGTCTTAAAATCTTTGTGATTGGTCTGGGATGCACTTTGTCTTCACCCTCCAAAGGGTTTGGATGTAATTTTAGAGCCTTCTAAGTCTTCCTAGGTTGCCATATATTTCTCGTGGTTCATAATTCATTTATCTCATGCATGATGCAGGTATCCTCATGTATCATTTCAACAAGTGTCTTATTGAAACCACTTCTTGGCAATCTCCTTGGATATCATCTGCCATGTTAAGATGATGAGCTATTTGATTCTGTCTCAAAAATGCCTGAAAATGAAACTCACTCACGACAAGAAAATATCAATCCCAAAATCACTTATTCTATCTTGTTTCTCATGTAAGATGTTGATTGTGATGGGAAAATGTGCTAGGACTGGGAGATGAGATTTCTTGATTACATACCGCAGGTTAAGTAGAAAATAGGTGGAGGTATAAGCACTGTAAGTGCACACTACACTTGGGCAAGAGAGAGGAACAATATTTGGCGCACAACGCAGGTCATGGAGAAAGTGGCTAGAGGCTTGAGGACTGAGGATGCACAATGCACTATAACTGAGAAGGAGACTCTTGGTTGAGCATAGGTTTCCATTGAAAGGGGCTAATGATGAATTTATTTTCCAATGGGAGTGTACAATGCGCTTCACAAGGCAGAGCTTATCAAGGCTTGTGTTGGGTAATTTAATTGATGGTTAAATTACTTCATTAATTATCAACCAAGGTTCATGTACTTGTGAAGTGCATGTGCACAATATATGCTAGGAATTCTATTTTTTACTTTAAAGGATGAAATGTAATGTAACTAGATTAACTCATATCATTCTTATGGACATGTTCTTTCCATCAAAATAATTCTTTCGAAAGAAAACTAAACTTTAAGTTGAAATCAATTGAAAATTATAACTATTAAATTGAATTGAAACTTTATCTACTGCAACAAGAAAATAAATACTTTGTTTTAATTGAATTGAAAGATATATTCTAATGAGAATAATTGAAATTTTAATTCTACTTTCAGAGAATTGAAATATTATTCTAAATTCTACTTGGAAATCAAAATATCTATTCTATTCAACATAAGAGGAAATCTTAATCTAATTAATTCATAAAATTCACAATCTAAAATATAATTATGAAGGATTACATATGTGCATAATTGTGATTAGAATTTATCTATCCATTACTCATGAAATCAAATAAAACACAATTGAATGAAGCAAACTATGAAAGGGAATTTTTTTTTGTCTTTTATGAGCGCTCGACCTATTCAAACTACTGAATGTTAAACCAAATATCAATTACCAAAATATTAATCAAAAAATTTAACTAATTACAATGAGAAATATATTATTCATGAAATAGATTGACAACTAACATAACCAAATACTAAAATAACTTACAACTATTAAGGGGTCCCTCCTGTTGAGCGTAAGCATGACATCAATTATCAAACTATTCACCCACGCATTGATCGCAAAAGGAACACAATAACTTGTATTAAATGCTGAAGTATTCAATAGTAAATGATTACAAAATTAAAAAGAGTAACGATATCTATTGCTTCGATCGATGGATTTTTATAATCCTCATTTAAATAACAACCTTAGGAGTTATAAGACGAGAGGCAAGTTTTCATTTTGACAACTAAGAAATTAAATTGAAATGAGAATCCTTCTTCTCATGATTTGCTACTAGAAGAGAAAATCATGAGAATATTTTGATTTGACATATCGTGACTTTTAATTCCAAATTATTCTCATCCAATTCCATGCTCGCTTAATAATGATACGATCCTCCAAATCTAGTGCATGGTTGGAGTATTATAACCAGATTTGACTTCTGGTTTGACTGTTAGATCTCTCAAACCAGGTGAATTACCCGGTCAATTTGATAGGTGGATGTCCATATGTCGATCATTGTCCATCTATCTATATCCTGTATTCCTCCTCAAGTGTGATATAACCTGTTTAACCATGGATGTAGCTGCAAAATATTTGATTAGCTACAAAATGAGTGCAATTTGGTAGCTATAGGAATGTTTTGATTAAATTTCATAAAGAAACAATAGATTATAAACCATGAATGAATGATATATTTTATGATATTTGAGCATATATGGGGTGACCTTTCAACTCGAACATGTAGAAAAAAATTCATGAAAAGGATGGAAAGGAAATTAAAAGGCTTAAAAAAAAGAATACATTTCAAGAATTCAACAACTTGGCACATAGCGCAGGTGTAAGCAACAAGAGGTTGGGTGATTGAGCTTTGGAGATGCACTATGCAGTTGTGAAGGGAGTTGACCTCAGGAAGGAAACTGGGCACAAGTTTAGGAGACATGAGTCCCAAAAATGAGGCTTGGGAGTGCGCTATGCACTCATCTCTTGGATGAAGATTGAATTTGTTCATAGCTCACACAACATGTGAGAATAGGGAAGGACCCCAAAATTGACTAAATGTGATATCAGTGGAACGAGCGAGAGAGAAAGGACATACAAAAAAGTCCTAATAATGATCACACACATATATACAATTATACTTATGAAAATAATATGCACAATACACAAAGTTGACATTAATACGTTGAAATGATAACAAAATGACACTAATCTCCAAGTGCGCCAATTAAGTGCAAGTCTTTGCAACATAAGTGTCAACCATGAATAGAAAGTGCACAATTACTTAGAGATCTTTTGAAAATGAGCCAGAATTTCTTGAGACACCAAAATATTATGCAAGAAATTAAAGACCCATACAATAGCTAAAATAAGCGAAAGTGACACATGCGAAAGCAAAAGTAAGCAAAAGAAACAATTGAGAAACTTACACAGAAGATGACACACTTGCAACCAAGAGTGATAGAATGCTCCTTGTGCTCAAAGAATGTGTAGAGATCCAAAGAGAACGATGAATGTGAAATGAGCTATGGGCTAGACTCTTTATATATGGAGAGCACATATGAAATTATGGTTAGGGTTTGTAAGTGCGCTCAACGCATGCTGGAAAACTAGGAGATAAGAGTGTCTTAAATGCCACTAAGAAGTTTGAAATTTCTGACTTGGGAAATTGCATTCTCTTTAGCAGTAAGAAGTGGACACTAAATGCAAAAAAGGAGTGCGCTAACACTATCTCTGATAGATGTGCTTTCACTGCCTTCAAGGAGTGCACTTATCCACAAGAAGTGTGCTCATGCTACCAATAAGAAGTGCACTAAGCTTGCTCACAAGAAGTGTGCACATGTTGTCGACATGAAGTGCACTCTTCATGTTGCCAAGAAGTGCACTCTTCATGTTGCCAAGAAGTGCACTCTTCATGTTGCCAAGAAGTGCACTAGGCCTATCTTGGGAGAGTGCGCTATGAAGGAAAAATGAGCTAAGCATGAAAGTACCTTTGACACTTAGGATTTCAATAGGAAATTAAACACCTAGAAGATCGTGACCACACATGACTTTGGCAACTTAAAATGACAGCTCACATGATCATTGAGCTGCTCCAAAACTGGGGTTGTAGAAGCTACAACAATATCCCTTCCTATTGTGCAAAATCTCGTTTGAGTTACCATTGAATGCCAGATGAGTGAGAGGACTTTGTTGGTCAGCTGATCCATGAGAGATATACTATCAACTATGAAATCCAATTGAAAATCCACTGAAATATCCCTTTGCATGAGCGATAAAGATGGGTAATCTCGTGTAAAGTGCATGTCTTAACTAAAACTTTGAAGGGGCATCTTGCCACGTCCTGTTGGCATGTGGGTTGGTGAGACAACAACAACATGCCCCCTCGACTTTGCTTGCGTGGTCACCCCATCCGCGGGTCACTGTAATTCAATGTTGTCTTATAAAATAATTTGAATATATTTGATTTATTTTATTATAATTTTTATAATTAATAATATTCATTTTTATTTATTAACATTGGGGGTTAAAGGAGGAGATAATATTGGAGAAAAAATATAATATTAAAACTACCATTACTTCCAAATTTAAGGCCAAATTGTGGGATGATAAGGAGCTAGAGGGGAAAAGGAAGCTAAGATATTTTAAGGAGGCGATCATCCCCAATCTCGCTAACTAGAATTATCTCCTTGTCTTGACCAATGCTAAGAAGAAGATGAACATTACAAAGATAAGAACTAACTCCCATGAGCTTCGAAGTGAAACTGGGCATTGGTCTATCCCCAAAACACCTTGGGATGTAAGAACTTGTCAATTGTGTGATACTAAGAGGGTTGAAGATGCAAAACACTTTCTCTTGGATTTCCCGGCTCTCACTCACATTCGCTCCCATTTCCAAAACATCTACCACACTACCGACCTTCTTGAATTTTTCAGTTACCAAAACTATAGTGACTTAAGAATGCTTCTTTCCCTCCTCTCTAATAATAGAAAAATGCTTAAAAATCTCAATTTATCTTCTTGTTTCTTAAAGTCCCATAAACTTGATTGGTTTCAGTAGACATTAATCATCATCATCAATATTTTTAATTTTACATATTTTATTTTATTTATTAATATTATAGAATTAACACAATACATATGAGAAATAAAATTAACATTTATATAAAGCCTACATATATATATAGTTGAGTAATTATAAAATATTCAATAGTATTAACATATAAATTATTTACAAAAAAACATTGCTTCATGGAATAGAAAAGTAAACTTTTAATAATCTATTTAAGTATAAATATATTATTATAAATATTAAACTTTTAATAATCTATTTAAGTATAAATATATTTTTATAAATATTAAACTGTATGTAAAAATTTGAAATTTAATGTTGGGTTATTATAATTATGGAGTTTTTTAAAATTGAGATTAATATAAATTAAAATTGTTAGAATTTTTAAAATTAAAATTGATATAATAATATAATTATTACTGATTTACTATAACATTATTAAAAATCGATTTTAAATAAAAAAACTAAAACTTAATTATAAGTTTTCAAATAATCATTTAAATTATTATACTGACTTCATTTTTAATTTATAAGGATTCAAATTTTTATATCTGTTTTCAGTTTTATTTTTGAAGGTCTATTAGTTTAATTTTGGGATTTTTTATTTTTTATTATTATTTAAATTTATTTGTTTGTATGATGATTAATTGAGATTGATTGTTTAGTAATTTCTATTTTTTATTAGTTATTTATTTATTTAAAATTTTCCCATTTTTTCTTTTATTTCTATTTTCAAGAATTATAGATTTTTCTACACAAAATTTTAAAGAGGAAAACGTAATTAAATTTGTTTTTTTTTTTCTAATAAATTTTTATTTTATTAGATTACTCTTTTTTAATATTTTCTATGTTTTTTTGAAGATAGAAAAAAAATAATTAAAAATTATTTTTCTAATATATATATATTTTAAGTTATATATATATATATATATATATATATATATATATATATTCTTTTTTAAATTTTTTTGTCTTTTAATTTTTTTTATAATTTAGTTTAATACTAAGTCACAAATTATAAATCATCCCAACTCCACTTTGCAAAAGAAAGAAGTCCTTTTAAAACCATAAGCCATTTGAGAAATATTATTAAAAGTTTTGTTCTATATTTCCATGCCTTCACTGTCACAAACACAATTGCATTAAACTATATATCAATCATGTACAATTCCCATAAATTTTGTCGGAGACAATTGGTTGTGCAAAACAAGTTTCTTGGAATTGACATCTCATTTAGTTGAAACTAAATTTCTCCATATTAATTTGAATTAAACACTGCTAAAGAAATAAAGTCATAAAGCTTCATTATAACCAATGAAATAGGGTGCTCACGGAAAAACTAACATTTTAACATGACATTTTCACTTTCATTTCTATTTTTTAATAAAAGTTTTAATTAATCATTTGATAACTTCTTAACAATTCATACTTCAATTAGCTATATTTAAACTAAAAGACAAATATTAATTACTAAATAACACTTATTTTATTACATTTAACAAAATAACCACATTTAATTCTCCTTTAATCTCCATATCATATTTACTTGTTTTAACTCTAGACCTTTTTAAAAACAAAGTTTGCCAAACTAGTTATGCTTTAATAATAAATACGAACATGTAATTAATAAAGTTAATACTTTATAAATATGTGAGTATGTGACTAAAATTAAATACAAAATTTGAATAATTTAATAAAAATTCAATTTATAGTGTAATATTTTCTTAATTAAAAATTTATTTATATTTTAAATAATTTATTATTTAAGATATTTTTAATACATCTCAGCTGTTTCAATTATTAATAATATTTCTTTTCTTATGTATAATTAATTAATTTATTTAAACTACTATTGATTGTTATTATTTTTATCAGTATAGCGAGGAGAACATAAAAGTCATTATGGCATTTGTTGAGCTTGACCCAATAATAAGGAATATCGACCAAGTCCATATATTCCTCTTGAATGGAGTAAGATAAGGATATGTTTTTTAAAACGTCACTATCTCTTCATGTTGTGATTTGGAAAAATGAAACTATGATGAAACAATACAATGTTTAGTTTATTAATTATAATGTTAGACTTCTTGTGAGTGTCTTTTTAGTTTATCTATAAAGTATCAAGTTGTTTATAGGAAATCTTTGAGAGGCTTTTGTCAAAGCTTAGGATTGAAGCATTCGCAATTAAATTAAACTAATAATGATGATCGTTATCCATTTTGTAAGTATCACGAGAAAAACATAAACCAATGGCTTTTATGCATTTCTTGGACCTTTGACCAAATAATAAAGAATATCAACCAAATCCATATATTCGTCTTGAATTGAGAAGGATAATAAAATGTTTCTCTAAAGGTCATTATCTCTTCAAGGTTGTGATTTGAAAAAAAAAAACACTATGATTAGCTTTTTAATTAAAATGGTAATTTTTTAATATTCGTGATTAGGATTTTAGTTTATGCATAAAGTTACAAAGTATATAAAATTGTTTATAGGAAACTTCTAAGATGCTTGCTTTAAAGTTGTGGAGTGAAACCTTCACCATTTTATAAAAAAGTGATATATTCATTTATACTTATAATATTTTTTTTTAATTAAAGGAATTGATAATTAGGTGGGTCTTATATCCGCGTGATACTTATTATTGTTATTATAATTTTTAGTTGAGGGTTGGGAAAATGGGATATCTATAAGGTTTCAAACTGATAACCATTACATAAGGAGTGTCTCAATAGTATATCCATTTATTGACTATTTTATGCCCGTGGGTTTTTAGTATTTGTCATTTTTTTTGTAAGCTTGGTGGGACTACATTTTCATCATGTCCAATATATCACCCTAAATGGGACGGGGAATTGAACCAATGACTTCACATCAAGGAGTGCCTTCACAGATCACCCGATCACTGTTATCCAATACTCTGTGAACTTAGTACTTGTAAATTAATTTGTTTATGCTATTATGACATATTTGATATATATATATATATATATATAAAGATTGAATTGTAGTGAGAGAAAAATCATAACTCTGCTTTTAGCAATGAGTGAATTTTATAGTTACTATATTATTAATAATGAGCGAAATTTATAGTTATTATGATTATATATGATACATATTTAAAAATATTAAATATACGATATATTTGTTATCATAGTATCTTTTGGGTAGATACTTCCTCCTGAAGAGTCTCTCAAACTCACTCCAAGTCAACTCTTCTTCTCCAATGTCTCTGACATTCTTCACATCTTCCCCCCATATGTATGCTTTTCCTTTAAGACTGAAAGTAGCTATCATGGCATTCATATTTTCTGAATAATCATGCAATATAAAGAACTTATTCATCCCAAGCAACCAAGCTTCTTCATCTTGTGACTTTTTCATTTCTCCATCAAATGTAGGTGGCTTTTCTTTCTTGTACTCCTCTAGCAAGTACTCCTTCTCACTCCTCCTATACTGATGGTGGTGGTGATGATGATGATGTCACTATGAACCAGAACTAGTACATAACCCATGGTAACTACCCCTCCTGTAAGGTGTATCCCAGAACCTACCATCTCTGATTGTGTCATCCCTATCAAAATTTTATCTTGATTGAGACCTACTACCATATGCCCCATTAGTCGTTTCCTCACTGCATTAACTTTCACTTGATTCTCCTATGCCCTGGAAAGTATTTCTTGTGACTGAATGATCCTGTCATTATATGCCTTACAACTTATGATCTCTGCTTTCAAACTTTTCAATGTATCTGCTATGTCTGGGGAGTACTCATCACCATGTTGTTCATATGATCTATAAGGAGAATCATGTGAATTGTATTCCACCATTCTGCTAGTCATATTTGATCTTCTACTTCCTGCAAATATACCATGTTAGAGAGACCAAATATAAACATGATCAAATATACCTTAGTGAAGTTCAAGGGAGGTAATCTCGTCTGCACACAATCCATATTAGCACAACATATGTATATATAATAAAATCACATATCAATCATCGCAACATTAACATCATGACGACACAAGACCACAACAGTGACCATCACAATTCATGCATAGAAAACACAGCGAAAACTAACATGCATGTTGTTGGAGCGGGGTCCCTTAGAACTGCAATTTTGGAAAAATAATAGTATTTTTTGTAAGTTAAGTCGTGCAAATTAAAAAAATCACAAGTCAAGGGGGTTTTGGGCGGGTCACAACCCCTCATGAGTTGTAATGGGCAAAAGGGTAGAACTAGGGTTCGCAAACCACAGTTTGCAGACCTTAGATGAGTGTAGGCTAAAGATATAAATATAGTCTAGATCAAGTCGAGAAGCTAAGTTGTAAGTCTGAATTGAGTTTTGGTATGATGTTCTGAGCTGAAAAGCAAACTTGTATGGGTTTAGAAGGCTCCTGCTGGCTGTGTGCATGGAGACCTTAGTCATGCTATGTGCGGACCCCATTGGTTGTGTGCACGGGTAGAACAAAAGTATTGTAAGGATGATATTAACAACGAATGAATAAAGGGATGTTTTGGGAGAAATATGAGTATCAAATGCATCTTTGTTCTGATTTATGAGTTGTTTCTGTATGTTATTTTTGTTTACTACATTATTTATGTTTGGATCAGTTGCGCAACTGTCTTCTGCTTTATAAGAATGTTGAATGAATAGATATATTACTATCAAACTATGTTATGTATTAATATTGTAGAAATGATTGAGGGATCTGTATCTATGCGCGCACATGACAGCCTGCATAAAATGACCTAAATCTGCCTGGTTAGGGCTTCTGTTGTGAAGGTCAGACCATTGTTGTGATCAATCTGAAGACACCCCCATCATTTAATTCTCTCTCAGGGTGTGGAAACCTGGTTCCAACACCCCCCCATACTACTTCGAGTGAGACTTTGACCTGCGCAAGTAGGTCACTACCGAAAGGGCCAGTGGACACCTGAATTAATCCAAAAATTAGAACAGACTAATAATTCCATCACTTGGACTGTAGATCATTAGGTTGATAGAATCTTGGGTGGGTTTGTGACAAAAATTATAGTAGATGAATTTGTGTCATATTTTGAAGCTGAAACGAGGTTCTTCAAGGAACTAAAAGGTAAATTCATATGCTCTTTGCCTTTACTGATTAAGATGATATTGTGTGAAAAGGGCGTTTTGTGCAACCACACTGAGTGAATGACCCTAGATAAGCTAGAAAGCACTACGCGCAATAGAAACTATTATCGGGTTAATCGGAGAGGAGACATATATGTATACAACACTCTGAGAAACTCGCCTGATAGTGATATATAAAGCATTGAGGCTATGCGTGCCGAAGGTAGCCCTCCTACTACTTCGTAGTCAAACTCGCGCAGGGTAAGACATCTCCTACCCCACCACCACTGCCACCAGAAGAAGATATGGCTATGCATACGAAGCTACCCACCTTTAAAGGTGTGGGAGATTAGGATATGGAGAGGTTTTGGTTTCTTTCTAATGCAGTATGGACTGCGCAAAATGTTAACACTAATGTTGTCAAGAAAGCGCAACTGGCTATGGTGTTTGAAGGTCGTGCATTAGATTGGTTTATGGGAAATTTGACTCAGCACGTTGATCCCACTGTTGCGCAGATTAAGGATGCTTTGAAACAAAAATTCAGGAAGCTGAAGTCCTACTCAAAGTGCGTGACAGAATTAAAAGATATCAAACAAGATCCAAATGAATCTGTTTGGATGTGGATCAACATCCGACATGTACCATTAGCAAGGGAGGATTTATTTATGATGATAAGCAGCATAAGAAATGGTTTATTTCCATGCTCTTGCCACATCTGTGTGGGCCTATGAATTAGGACAATATCAATTCTCATGTTGAAGCTCTGGAAGTTGCTATGAAACTGGAAGCTGCGCCCAGGGCAGATGATCAATTTGGAACTCTGCAAATACAAAATCAATTGGAGGCAATGCACTTGGATATTGAGAACCTACGTAGAGACAGGGGAAAGGAAGTTGGCGCAGATGTATGGTGCATACGTTGTAAGGGTTCTAGTCACACTAAAGATCAGTGTACTTTGTTATCAGATTACATGTAAGCGGGAGGGCCGAATCCACTGCATCCCAGGGATGCTGCTGGGCCAAGTGGTACTCCCACAATATGGTGCACTGATTGTAGGGTAGCTGGATGACACGATACAAACCATTTCCCTCGATTGGGAAGCTATGTTCCAGAGATAAAGCAGCAATGGTGAAATTTTTTCTCTTTAGTTGGTCATGATGAGCACCACTACTGCACATTTGACCTAATGATAGATAGTTCTAACCTCTATAGAGTGAAATCCGACCCATCTTCACCGACATCTCCCTCTGGACATGGAGGATCCCTAGCAAGAGGAAGGGGTGGAGGGAGAGGTGGAGGCGCAGGTCGTGGAAGAGGAAAATTAATCTGCTATAACTGTGGAGACGATGGACACTATGCACGCGGCTGCCTGAACCCTCCATGACAGTCTTGCAGGTACTGGAGACAATTTGATCATGTAATTGAAGACTATTATGTTTTAATTGGTAGAATGTAGGAAAAGTGACAACAAACACCTAAACAAAACATATAAATGGTTAAAGCTGAGTCGTGCGATGATGATCCAAGTGTAAACATAATCACAAACAATGGTGCGGCCACCGGAGGAGATGAGGGAAAGAAGGCTGATGCAGAGCCATTAATCAGGAAGGCCTCTGACAAGAAGGAAGGAATCAACCTACAGAAGGAAAAGGAGGATTTATTGAAACTAGGAAGTATTTTGTTGCTATAAGGGCATCCACATCGAAGTCTATCATGGAATCTAAGATTGATGATGAATTCAAACCTTTCCTACAAGTTATTATGCAATCAAAAAGAAGTAGACAATCTTCAGACCCTGATAGATAGCTACGCGGACAAGGAATTTCCTCAAAGTAAGACTAAGGCCGTGAACAAGATCTATAAGAACGAGAAGCGAACTGGTCAGGAGATGCGCATGACCGTGCAAATTGGAGAGTATGAGATGGATCAGGTCACCTTGGATTTAGGGTCTAATGCAAATGTGCTACCTAAGAAGACCCGACAGAAGATGGGATAACCAAAGCTAGAATGGTCCAGAATTCAGCTCCGCATGGCCAATCAACAGAAGATCATTTTTTTGATGGGAAAATACGTCCGGCCAATAGTAAGGGATCTCCCCGATGAAAAGCCCCAATTAGACTCTAAACCGTTTGTGATAGGGATCCTGTCCGGGGTGTGGGTCTGGCTACCATAGAATACTCCTTTTCTCAGACACAAACGAGCCCTGCAAACCTGTGAACACATGATTATCCGGATGGTACAAGGAAAATGGTTGATGAGCCTCAATGAACATAGAACACTACAAATAGCAAGATGAGTTTAAAAGCATGCAGCCAAAGGAAATACTGTTAGTAGTACATCGTTAGGGTCACGCTTGTAAAAGCTGTTCAAACCACAGAAGAAACAGTTCTTTATGGTTAGAGCACCCTTCACTTCCTTAAGCAGTTTCAAGGGATGAGATAGATGTTAATAATAAAGTTGCTAACATTTTCTAAATGCAAAACCTAACATCATTGACACATTTTAGGCAGCTAAAATGTATAAATGATATAAGCAACAAACATAGATGATTAAATTAGAAAGATATCAGATACATAAGACATACTATTCACAATGTTAATGCATTATTTCTCCTCAGATCCAAGAGTGGAACAAAAAAAATGTTTGTATTCATTCATAAAAAGTGCATTCAGTGCTATGTAGAAATTATATACACTAAGCATGTATATATCCGGACTCTCCTGATCTAACAATATTTATCTTCTTTCTAAATACATAATCCTTCCACTATAATTCTTGAGGAAATTTAATCAACAATTGCAAAACACATGAAGCAATAAAAACACACATAACACAGTTGTTTAACGAGAAAGCCTGAAACTGAAAACCCCAACTATATATTATGTAACATGGAGATCATATGACAATCTCATACAAACATACAAATCTTATCACAAGCTCTCAGTACAGTACAATTGTCATACACTAATCAGGACCAATCTTGCAAATCCATGCACCGATCTTTGCCACCTGCTATCCCGCCTCCACTGCGCAATCCAAGCTGATTACAAAGACCAATTCAATGTAATCCCACTCTCATTGATTGCTTGATTATCATTGGAAACTCCAATGTATATGTAGATGCAATTCATGCATCACTAGTAGTCACAACATATAGTCTATCTTGCCCTTTCACCTATCTCTCCACTGGGTCTCCACTGAAACTGCCATGCACTGTAGTTAACTGAAGTATTATTCAGTTATTATTTAGTGAATTAATTAACTAATTAATTCACACCACTATCACTAGTGTATCAATAAGTTAGATTAGATACAACTAGCTCAACTGTGTCTAACTGAGTTAAACTGAACACAACTCCACCAACTACTTATACAACTCCACCAAACTCTGTCACATGAGTTCTAACTAAAGTCCTTCATGCAATAGCTCCAGTAAACCCTCAGGAATAGCGTAATTCCTTCTGTCAGCTCCTATGCCACATATTTGCACTTAACTGAAGTGCTCCAAGAGAATAAGATAATGTTTAGAGTCCAAATATTATTAAGAGCTAATAATATTCGACATGCATCTATTTTTAGATCAGCGCTCTATAAATAGACTTCACCCAATATTCTAAAATTAGAATTTCATCTATTTTTCACATTTGACCAACCATCTACAAATATCATCCTGCAACTTATAGAATATTCTCACCATGTCTAAAAATTGACTTACACCTAAAAATAGCCTGTGTGGGCCCCACCTAGTTTAGGTGATTATTTTCCAACTAGGATCAAGGATGATGTTTCAGGATGCCTCCTTCACTGTTTCTTGTTGTAATATTCAACATGCTATAAAATTCTCTTGCTCATTTCGAGTCTAAAAAAAAAGGTTCGTTACAATTCTCGGAAGGGAGTATTTATAAAACAAAATTGACCCTTGGGAATCCCTGACTTTTCGCCTTCTCGACCGTTGGCCTACTTTGCGACTTGAGGGAAATTGCGACTTGCGACCTTGGTTGTGGCTATGACCTGCAACCCTTTAGCTGCTGCGACCTGCAACCCTTTCGCTGCTGTGACCTGTGACCCCTTCTACTTGCTGCAATATGTAACTTGATCATGGAAGGATTTGGGTGATTGCGAGGTTTAGGACATCTATCTACTGCTGCTCTTTGAAGTAGGTTTTCCAAACCTGATAATCTGCAGCTACTGGGGAGAACTGAGGTGTATCTTCTCTCAACCTGTGAAGACATTCAAGAGAGTTTGGAATCAAGGTTTCCCTCTTAATTGTGATCTTATTCAACAAGGAGGCTAGTTTAGTGTAGATTCGGAACGATGTCACAATGAATTGAACCATGTTTTCTCTCGACGCCAGCAGGTCTTGCGAGGCGGCTGTTTGCCTCATGGGCTGTAAAAATGTTTGGATATCTTTGGAGAATTCTTCCAATGTTTTCTCTTCTCCAAGTGCACCTAGAGAAGGGATGTGGTGTACCTCGGCCATTGAGTCGATGCCGCTAATCAAATGTTCATATGCAGAAATTACTTTCTCTAGATCCTTGATGAGCTTTTCCTTGGATTGTACCTTTATTCGGATTTGAACCTTGTCATTCTGGGTGGCAATCCAATCCTTTCTAGGCAACGTGGCCGGGGATTGTGGATACCTGTTAGACCACTCCAAGAGCTTTTCCAATGCAGTAGAGGCTTCCTTTACCTGTGTGTTTCTCCTTTTAGTTTTGTCCTGTGCCTTCATAGAGGCGCTACAGTTTGTTTTATTGTAAAATTTCTTCATAGAACTGTTTCATGGAGGCCTCCAAAGTGACTAGATCTCCCTGTATAGTGAGCGATATTTCGTTAGCAGGGGTATCCCTGGCTTGAAATTGTCTGACCTCCTCTTGTAGCACCTTATTTTCTTGCTTTGCTTTGGCCGTCTTGAGATTGAAGGTGTGCAGTCTGTTTTGTAAGGACAAAATTTCTCTGCTCATCCTGCTCACGTTCTCCTCGGTAGTTGCTGAAAAAGTGGTACTGGCTGAGGCAATCATGACCGGGTTAGTCCTGGTGTCCAAGACTATGTCCTTCCCTATAGTGACTGCGAGGGGCGTCGCAGGTTCTCATGCCAAACATTTTCTCTTTTCCTACCTAATCTTATGTGTGAATTGATCATAGGTGAGTCTGGTGAGATCAAGCACTCCCTCATCTATATATTTAGAGGTACCCAATTCTAAGACGGTGAAACAGTCAGGAGTTGTCTGAGGTATCTCGATTGGCGGAAACTTTGTTTTTTCCCTTGTTTTTGAAAGTGAAGTCCTACTTCCTTCGGCTTCTGCTTTGTCCTTCTCTTCCTTCAGCCGACGCTCTGCTTCTGCCTTGTCCTGTTCTTCCTTTAGTCGGTGCTCATCTTCTGCTCTGGATTGATCCTCTTTTAACCGGTGTTCAGCCTCCGCCTTATCCTGCTTTAATTTCAACTGGAACTCAACTTCCACCTTTTCTTCCTCCTCTTTCTTCTTTCGTTCATCTTCCTTTTTTCTGCAGTTTCTTCTGCCCGCTTCTTTCTCTGCTCTTCTTTCAATTGTTTATTTTTCTTGTCTTCCTCTTCCTTTTCTTTTCCTCAACTTCTTGTTGAGCTTCAACTTATTTTCCCTTTTGCTGGGCGACGGGGTTAAGGCCTGTACTGGTCCTAGGCTTCTTGGCCTTTGATGATGATGCTCCTCCCAGCGCATGGATTATTTCTTCTAGAGTTTGATCATCCTGGATAGTTGATTCTTCAGGGGCAGCCTCTCTGTCCTTGTTATACCAGTTCCTGACTCTGTCTTCAGCAGGGTACTCGGTGTGCTAGTAACTCCATTTGAATTTTTCCCGCTTACAGTGGGCCGGGATGATTCTCTCAGGATCGTATGTCCGATGTGCTAAAGGGGGAAAACAAAATCCTCTGATTTGTTCAGCCTCTGTCTCTACTTCCCTGAAGTCCTTCATTGTGTATGCACCGATAATGACAGGCAGAGTGGGCCATGGCTTCTTCTTACCCTTAGTTATAACTTTTTAAAATCCCCCTGACATTTGGTAACATATTTCTTGGAGGAGGAGCTTGTCAGTGACGAATTGGGGTAGCACATGAGGAGCCTTAAGTTACCCGAAGTCTCGGATGAAAGTACCATCCGCGCTAGGGATCCAGTGGGTTACTTGGGTTATTGTCTCCATGGCACGCCAGGACATACATGGGGCATCTTTCCCAAATAGTTTCCTATAGAGAGCAGGGATGAAGTTGTGTGCAATTGATTACATTTATTTCTTGTACCTAGAATCCCAGAACACCATTAGATCTTTGTGAATCAGACCACCATGCTTTGGGTCCCAGTTGTGTGACCACCCCTCAAAATGGCACCTCACACACACCACATCCAGGAGATAGGATGCCATATAAAATTCTGACGCATACCCTTCATCAGGTGTGAATGCCGCAGATATGTTCGACCTGAGGGCCACCACTATCATGTTGGCCCAGTTGAAGCAGGTACCGTACGCGATGATAGCGTAAATCAGAGAAACCCAAGCACTGTTAAAAAAGGTTGCGTCTGGACGACCGTAAATCCTACATAGCATTGCAGCTACTAATTTGTAGACTTTATTGAGCCCTGCTATCTGATATTCCTGGTCCTTCTTGACTCGGAACTTTTCTGGATCCTCCCACCACCCTCTCAAAGTTTCAGGTATGGGAACTACATGAGTAACAACCCACTCATCCCTGAAGGTCTGCTCTCGGGGAGGCAGCGCATAATAGACTTCCGCATCTTGTCCTTTTAGATTTTCAAATGTTTTTCGTTGTGATCCCGAATAACCCAGATCTTGGGGTCAAACCTTTGCAGGATCCATTAGATCAGTTCTGCACACGGGAATATAGGCGGGTGGGATCCCGCATAGTGCAACTTGGATCGTTTAACCTGAATATATATCTGTCGGTCTGGGAGGTCCTCCGGAAATTCGGTTTGCGTGAACTCTTTGTAAATCTGGTACCATTTCATACTGTCCCCTTTACCAAAAATGCAGGCTGTGTCTCCATAGATGGGGGGAAATAGAACAGGTCTTTCCTCCTCCGAGATTTCTATCTCAAGACTTTTGTTCCTCTTGCGAATTGATGGAGGCCCCATGTCACTCGAGGCTGACGAGATGGATAAACACTCTAGCTCAGATTCAATGTCCCCTGGCATGTTCATAAAACAATCCCACGATAAGATATATTTCATAATTTATAAATATGTGGGTTGCTCTTATCCTTGCTCAATTATTTTCAAGGAAATGGGTGAACCTACGACCTGGAAACCTTGTGACTGGGTCGCGGGGTCGCTAGGTCGCGTGAGTTTAAACTTTCATACAAAGGCGACCTAGCAACTTGGTGACTCGCGACTAGGTCGCTGAATCGCTGAGTCGCACCGGTCAAGATCTACTTGGAAGTGTGAACTGGCAACCCTGCGACTCAGTGACCACAATTTTTAGGTCGCGGGGTCACGGGGTCGCTTTAGGGCTGGGTGGACACGCAGCGGAAAAAAGTTTTGGAAAACACATGAGGAGCCCATAAGATCATCAACCAAGTCACAAAGATTTTCATTGGAGAGTGAGGCAGGGTCCCTGAAAGGGGGCAGGGGGCAGATAAGTTTCTCAGAAAGACACACAAGGATGTGAAAGGTAAGAATCCTGAAGGGGGAAGGCAGCTTTGTAGAGGGATTTCCAGTTAGCTTGGTCAAAGGTAAACATGGTTAAAAAGATTAGGGTGAGGGTAAAAAATAGTAACAATTATCTTAGAAAAGAAACAATATGAGGATTAGGCAACTTACCCGGGAAAATCACGCTCCAGTTGGCTTTTCAGAGGTGTTTTCTTTCACCGTTGTGCAGGTTGAATGTGAAATACGTGACCCTTATATATATAAAGGGGTCGCATGTGTGGGCAATAAATGAGGGTCGCAAGGTTGCAAATGTGCTGTGTTGGTGAGATGTGTGACCTAGCGACCCAGTGGGTCATGAGGTCGAAAGGTTGCAAGGTTGCAAATGCTTGGTTTCAGGGTAATGTGTGACCCAATGACTTTGCGACTTGGAGGGTCGTAAGGTCGTGAGGTCACAATTTGAAAGAGTTAACCAAAAATGCGACTTGGTGACTTGAGATTTTGAAAAGGTGAAAATAGGCTTGACTCTCTTTTTCCAGAGGATAGGGGCTAAAAAATTTAAGAAAATTTTTGGAGGGTTGTTGTAGCAACTACAAAACATTCCACTTGGAATACTTCCACAGGTTTTGGTAGACATTGCTGGCGTAAAGGTACGCACAAATTTTGAAGTGATCCAAATTGTGGATGATGCAGACCCCTACCCTGTGCTACTAGGACTAGACTAGGCCATCGATATGGGAGGCATCATCAACTTGAAGCGTAGAAGAATGATCTTAGAAAATTATGGTACTCGAGTGATAGTACCACTGGATCCGGCAGAAGGAGAAATATATATAGAGCCAGTGCATGAAGGAGATGATGTCGACCATATATACAAGTTGACTATGCGGGATGAGGATTGGATCAATCCTACAGCTGATGGAATACTAAATTGGGAGAAGGATAGTTCATATTTCTCAAATTTAGATGAGGAGATGGAGAACTGGCAGAATCGATTGCATGATGTTTCTGATTGCGTTACCTCAAGATCACTAAAAATTTTCAATGCATCTCCTCAGAGGTAAGAGAATTACCCTATTTCAATGGTGATAGTGTTATAATATTTCTGGAAAAATTAGAAAAGGTTGTCCCAAAAGAACGAAGGTTCTGGGAACTTGATCTGGCCATGCACGCAACCCCAACAAGTTGGTGGGATATGCACAAGGGAGTTTTTAAGGAATGGGAGGAATGTAACAAAATGATGAAGTTACACTTTGAGCCACCTGCTACCCCACCAACTGAGGTTTTTTATGGTCAGGGAGACCCACACAAGCACCTGACCATGTGGATGGAGGTTTGGAACGAAAATACCTGGAATGAATGGGTTCATATGTTTTTCCATTCGTTGGGACCGATACCTACTACATGGTACTTGGAAACGGAGGTGCGCCGAGGGACTCGCCATTGAATTACAATGACTGACAGTTTCCTATCAACCTTTGGCTTAGTTGGGGGATCAGAGGGATTGGATGAAGCTCTGCAGGATATAGAAGCTCTTGTCTTCGATGAATCCCAACCTCATAGAGAATGTGTTGCACCAACATGGGAAGCACAGGTGCAAGATATTGCTAATTGTAGGAACCTTTCAGTAGAAGATAATGAGGACGATCCAAGAAATATCAACATTCCTAGGTCCAAGGGGGAGCGTGCAGTTGCAGGGCCCTCTTTGGGGATGGTAGATTTAACTAAGCCCCTGAAGTTAAAGGAAGTCAACATTGGGACAGAAGAACCTCCCAAGTTGGCCAAAATAGAGGATTACTGGGATGATGACACAGTAGGGAAGACTAGGGAGCTACTGAAAGAGTATCAGGACTTATTCCCCATGAAGTTCTCTGAGCTTAAAGGAATTTTAGGAGATCTAGGCATTATGAAGATCACTTTGAAACTTGATGTGCGCCCTGTCTTGAAGTGACCACACTGATTAAATCCCAAGTACAAGAAAAAAGTAAAAGAGGAATTAGAGAAGATGGTTGCTAAAGGAATCATTGAACCTGTAGAACAGTTAGATTGGGTGAGCCTAATGGTTGTTCAATAAAATAAGACCAAGGGAGAGATAAGGATTTGTGTAGATCTGTGCAAGCTGAATGATGCATGTCTGTATGGCCCCTTCCCCACTCCATTTTTAGATGAGATATTGAATAATGTGGGAGGACAGGAGGCTTATTATTTTACTGATGGATTTTCAGGGTATCATTAGATCAGAATTGCACCGAAAGACTGAAGCAAGAACACCTTTTCAATACACTGTCATGCCTTTCAGATTGAAGAATGCACCTGCCATCTTCTCGCGCGTAGTAGTAGCTGTTGTTACTATGAGTCTTTTTTCGAAGTGTACGAAAAAAGACCACTTTAGCTACGCATAACTTATAGCCCTAACATCAAATATGGCTACCAATATCTTCAGATCTGCAGTTAGTTGATCAAGAAAAATGCTGCAAAAATCCAGATCTATGCATAAAGAGACATTAAGCAGTAAAAGTAAGGTTTTTCTCCATACATCCAATAGACAAGACAAGAACAATATTTTTGAAAGAATTTTTGTATTAAGGGCACCTGGGAGGAAAACAAGAAGGTGTTTCCAATTCTCCTCAATGGGATGGGTTCTTGGAAGTCCTCAGCACTTCATATCTAGTATTTCTCTCTCTTGTTGGTGTAGAAAACCCAGACAAAGATAGAACTCAAAGGGAGCTCACACAGCAAATAATGGAAAATTTGACAATGATAATGGATCAAAGTAGACCAAGAGTATAGATCCAGAGTGATCTAATAGGCAACAAAAGGTGAAGAATGGTAGGAAAAACCCTCCTATTTATAACAAAATATTGGGTCATTCTAGATCTTGGTGCATGATTAAAATAACATTAACCAAATCTAGATCCACATTTTATGGAATATTTTATTATATTTGTTGGAGGGAAAAGGTATTTGACTTGGGTCAAATCCCTTTATTTGTGAATAATAAATAAATAAATGATTTATTTATCATTTAAGGAAGTGGTTGGAGGATAATCAAATAAATAATGATTTATTTAATTATTTATGGGTGATTTAGTCATATTTAACAAGGAATATTATTTAAATAAGATTTAAATAATTATTCCTAGAAAATAATAAGATAAATAAAGATTTATCTAATTAATTTCTTTGCTTTGGGTTAAACATGACCAGGAATAATAATTAAATTATTGTTTAATTAATTATTCCTTGAGGAAAATCAAACAAATATAGGTTTGTTTAATATTTCCTTTTGGGGTTTCCTGTTTAGACCATAAACAACCTAATAAATGTGTTTTATTAAGTTATTTCACATAGTGAAAGAAATTTTACTTGGGGTAAAATTGGACTTACAGGGTGTACTTGGGTCCATCTAATGATAGTAGGTTAGATGACCAAAAAATGGTGTAACAGATTTCCCCCCAGCGTGCGAGTGTTAGGACCAAATCGTATGATCGAAGTACGTTGTAAGAACTCAATCACCAGACATCAAAAGGGAAGTCAGAGAAAGAAATGTAAGGTAGACTAATGTGCTGAAGAACTAGACCCTGAGGAAATGAGACTTGCAGGTGCAACAAGTCTCTTTTTATGAGAGGGTACCTGTGCTAAAGGCAGCGGGGGAGGCATACCTATGCCCGTCGAGACAAAGTACAAAAGAATAGTGTGTCTAGTAAACAAGGGACTGAACCATAAAGTACAGCTGGCATAAACATGAGCCAGATAAAAATACAATGAGGGATCCCATATACATGTTGTGCCTGGGATAACAGCTAGGACTTATACAATAATATCTAAGTACATGAGATACAAATACAACCCAAATGCCCCCTATAAGCGGGGAAGGACTCACAAAATCTGATTGATACATGTAAATCAAAGAGGTACTGCAAGCGGCGAAGGCCTACATCATCAAATATATGGAGCTGCATCGAAGACTAAAATGAAGAGGTCATCCGGGCATGTGGGGGGCTACCTGTAGGGCCACCCCCTCACGAGGGCTGAAAAATCTCACACACACCCCGGAATCACCAAAAGCTACTGCTGCATCACTGAACCATCAAGCATACAAATCTCGATCATGATGAAAGGAGCTGGAGTGGAGAAACAATCAAGTCAAAGGGAAATGAGAGATCCCTTTGCCTGATCCAAGGCACTGAACAAGAGTGGAAGCTGGAACCAAGGTACACCGCCCTCTAGACCTGTCTTCTGGAATGAAGGAGTTGATGTCGATAGAAGGAGGTTCGCCATAGGTGAGGCAATGAGAGATCCTCAACTAAGGCACGAGAGAAAATAGTAGAGCGACTGACAGACTAATACCAAGGATGATGATGGAATGGAGGGAACTGAGTAGAAAATAGACGACTTCCCTTGCTAGAGCATAAAGAACATGAATGACATGGCAGCGACTGACACAGTATCATAAGGGATAGGGGACAGTGGGACTGACGGCCATAATGTGCGACACAAGAGAGAGACCAAGCAATGAAGGATGGAGGACTATAGAAGGGTACAAAGGGACTCAGGATAGACTCCATGAATGCGATGATGACTCAACTTGGATGCTCTAAACAAGGGCGACTCGATGGTGCTGCCACATAGAAAAGGTCCCATGGGGGACCATGAAAACATGAGTACAAGATGTTATCTCATGACGAAAATTGACACGAACAAAGACAAGTATGGAGGCAAAGTGGTGCCCCAAGTACAAGTGTTGTAAGTGAGGAAATTCGATTTTGGGGGGAGGTGAAATGACCCATCTTGGACAAAAGGTGTCCAGGTGAAGTATCATATCACAAAAAACTAACAGATACCTATTTGAGGGCTCGGTGAGAGCTTTCCAATGGTGCAGACGGTTTGTCAAACGGAGCTACGGTGTGGTCGCCGCAGGCGAAAGAAAAAACAAGGGTTCTCTTTTAATAAGGCATTTTTCCCTCCAAATTCACTCATTTAGATGAGAGAAGGCCCTAAATATTGCGGCGAGCGTAGCGGACAAACTAACCATTGGAATCGAGATCCGTCAGTTGCAGGTAAGAGGCCTAACCTTACTCTTTCATTTTAATGGATTGAAAGTTCAGATTAGGGCCCAGAATCTCAGGAACAGACCCTCTTTCACCTCTACGGCCGGGTCGCACTTTTTGGGCCAAAAACTGCGACCTGGGAAGCAGGTTTTGAGCCAAAAACTGCGACCTGTCCCAGGATTGGGCAAAAAAGTGCGACCTGGAGGATGAATGAGATTTCAGTGTTGTTTTAGGCTGAGATTTGGGTTTGTGATTGGTTGCGTGTTTCTATCTCGTATACCGAAAAGATGATGTGTTTGTGCGTATATGGGAGATATACGGCCAACTGAGAGAGAGTTCCAGTACATTACTACGGAGATCCGTGCATCAGTGGTGCTGTCCAATACGACCGCGATTTGGGGTGCCGAAGTTTTTGGAGAACCTCGATAAGAGCATAGGAGTCTGTTGGGTCTTGGACACGCTTGCTGATCCATCATAAGGTATTTGTAGTGTAGGGGCACAAGATCGAATTGACAGTCCTAGATCTGTATTTCCTGACTGGTCTCCTGCCACTTGGGATGGTGGGAAATACGCAGCCAGTGTTACCACGAGGGCGGAACATCATGGAGTTTGTGAAGCGACATTGTCGACCGGGTCTCCAAGTCAAAGGGACTCGGATACCGATCGGGGACCTAGAGAGATTAGAGACCCGTGCAGTGGCCACATCGGTGCTGCGGATCTTGGGCAACCAGGTGCTCCATCACATCACTGGGGGGCAGATGATTATTGTGGAGAGTGTGTTGAGTGGGGCCTACTATGGGTGGGCCCAAATGATGTTGGTGTCGTTAAAACGATAGTTGTCGCTTTGCAAGCGGCAAGTGAACCATGATTGCTCGTATGGGACTTTATTGTGCTCCTTCTTTTTTGAGAAGATCTCGACCTTACGACCTCGTATACAGCTCCTAGATGGGGGCCCGAGAGAGCCCAGGATGTGCCGGTGGGGGCGACTACTGTGCAGAGGAGTAGGAGGGGCGGTCAGACTGGTGTTTCGACCTGAGTTCTTTGCCCATTGGGATCAGGTTCCATTATACATAGATGACTATCCCTATAGTGGGATGAGTTATTGTGGGGATCCAGACCTACCACTTCCGCCTGGTCGAGTATGGGACCCGATGGTAAGTGACAAGTGACTACTCTTTTTTGGGCATGTTAAATTTATTGAACAGTAGATAGGGTACTAATTCATGTACCAGACCCGTACATAGTCGGTGAAACCTACGATATACGGGGACGACTGGAAGACGTAGAGTCGTAGGCTCGAGACCGAGAGCGCGCATACGAGCGCGGCAGCCGCGTCCGGGAGGACACATCCTCAGATGTAGAGGCTGTCGACCGGTGTTTCGCAGCGCGGTGGCATGACGTACCTACCGCACATAGAGCCATGTATTGTCTACCCCATCGGCGAGGTGTCATGCGCAAGAGGATATCGGTCGTGGATACGTGATCTACATGTCGCAGAGTGAGCTACTGGTCAGATCCGCCTTTATATGATTAGTGGGACAAAATGGTGCCCCCTTGTGTGTATGTAGGGACAAGTGGTGCCCCCAGTTTTGAGTTTTTGTAGCATGCTGTGGGCATGTCATATGTATCAGAGTAGATGGACTCTAAACACATGTTTTGCGACACATATTTTGGATATGCATCGTTTTTTAATGATTATGTATGTTATTGTCTTGTATAAAATGCGTGTGATACCAATCTAGAACATGGTTTGCAATACTATCTACATAGTGATTGTGGTCTCGAGGTACATGGTTGAAAGTTATGGTTTCAAATTCACGTATCAAGAGTTTCACTCGTAAATATCGTCTAAACAGCATAGGATTATGCTCACGATAAACACCATTTAGTTGCATGACAAGAAGTAGGGAATATAAATGAACATGTAGATGGAGGATGCGATGAGAGAGGGCATCGACTAAAAGACCACGCACTGCATCATATTCGCCCTGGTTATTGGTGGCAGGACCAATGCAGACCCCGTTCGAGAGAACAAGGGCATGCAATGGGGTGAAAATGGCCCAACCTGCCGAGGCTAGATTCCGGGAGTAACGACTTGCACCATCGGCGTAACCGATATGGGGTGTGGATGGGAGGTCCTGCGGAATGGTGTTACAAGACAAAAAATGGGAGGAGGAGGAACAATGACGGCAGCGTGAGTGTATAGTAGACATCGAGCGGCAACTGCGGGAGGGAGTGCAATGGGCAGGATGGCTATGACTCATATACGAACTAGATGGTGGTATATGAGGGCTATAGGAGGTAATGGATGGGACTCCAAGGTCAGCGTGAGGTTTGCTGGGTGCCTGGAGGGGCTGTGCCCAGGGGGTGACGAGTGGAAGGGAAACCACATGACGCGGCAAAGCTACCTGAATCATCTGTATAGGAAGAAAGGCTCACATACGGATTGTCACGGGGAATGACAGAAGAACAGATAAACAAATGGTAAAATGATGTTGAGCCCAGGGTGGTCGCTGAAGGAGGAGCGAGCGAAGCAACAGGGGAGGATTCAAAGGGAATGTTCTCCAAGGGTCTCACAGAGGATGATAGGTAGAGAATGGTGGGAGTAGACTTCGTCATCTGGACATCAGGGGGGGGGATGTTGATGGGAGCGGGGGGATCCTCAAGCTGACCTGAAGCATACTGCGCAAGTATGGGAGAGGCGGTCTGATTTTGTTCAACCTCATACTCTTGAACTACCTCTAAAGAGGCGCGGTAATGCGTCAGGTGAGGGAAATGGTGGGAGTAATGGCCATGGACACCACACAAAGCACAGGGTTTGTTGGTGCGAATAATCTTTGGGTTCTTGGTTACGGACGAGGACGAAATAGAGGGGTCAGGGATCGTAGACTCAGGGAACGCGACTTTAACCATGGGTTGAATACGAGGAAATTCAGGACAAGTATGAGTGGCGTGACCGACGAAATCACACAAGGCGCAAGGCTTTGCGGGTGGAGGAGGAGTCGGGTCAGTCGGGGTGGCCTTGTCTTTGGATGCCCCCTTGCGAGCTTTGCCTTTCTTTCCTGGAGTTGTCACCACAGGGCAGGGTCCTGGGGAGGTGCGGGGGGCATGGTGGCAATGGAGGAAGCGAGGGGGATCGGTTGAACCGGTGTCAAAGAAAGATAGGGTTTGGGGTGACCAGGTGGGGTAGCGGCTGGAGGGTTAAGGTACCAGACAGGTATGCCCAGGGTCAAGTTAGGGAGAGAGAGGGTGGCCATGATGGGGACCGTATAGACTCCAGGAGGGGGAGCCAGGAAAGGTATCTGACCAGCGGGGTAATGACCACGAGGGATGGCTCCGAGATGGTTGAGGCCTGGGGGAACCGACCCAGGAGGGTAGAGGGGTTCAGGGATACCAGCTGTAGGAGAAGGGCCAGAAGGAGGAGGTCCGGCTGGCTGAGAGGAATGGCTAGGAGCGGGTTGCGGTGGGCGAGGTTGAGTCTGGGGTTGCTGACTAGCCGTAGCGGGTCGCTTAAGGGCAGCCCGAGACGATTGCATCATGCAAACATTCGATAAGCTGGGATCAGAGATAGGAGGAGGAGGGAGACCAGGGAAAGTTCCAAGCAAAGAGGAGTCTTTGTAGACACCGGGAGAGACACTGGTCAAGGAATCGACGGTTTGCTTATTGGCTACAGAAGAGATGGTCGTCTCAGGGGAGGTCTGAGACTTTGGCTCATGATAAGTCAACTGGTCGATGGTGACTATCTTTCCATTGTGAGGAAAAGACATCTTGCGAAAAACCGCGGATGGGACAGCAGACATGGCATAGGTGTAGCTTCACCCCAATAGAATGTTGTAATCTAGAGGGGCGTCGATGAATTCGACGTCAACGCAAACAGTCTTGCTCGCAAGAGTGATAGGACAATTACGAAAGAGTCCAATGGGCTGGGAGGTGTGGTCATCCCACGCTCGAAGGGTGATCGTGGAAGGGGCCAACTCAGGAGATCCGAGTTGCTTCCAAACCGAAGTGGACATCACATAGGTGGATGCCCCCTCATCAATTATACACCGAGAAACGTTAGCGTTCCAGATTTTGATTGGGATTTGGAAGGCTACGGAAGCAGGGAGAGGAGGATGTTCTGATTGATGGGCATCGAAAATAATCATTTGGTCATCAGCAGGATCTACAGCGCCTATGGCAGATAGTAGAGCCTTCTTTTGGGAAGGGCACGACTGGAGGAGTTCCAATGTGGAGATGGCAGCAGGAGACTGCGCCAAATCATCTACTATGCTATACGAGTGAGCAGCTCGACCAGGAGCAGCATTTCGGCGTAATGGTCCCTTAGGAATCTTATTATGGACCTCAACTTTGGGTTGAGGGATATGTAAGGGACCATTGGATGTCGAAAGGGGCTCTGTAGAACCTGAAGAAGGGGAATCGAAGGCAGACTGAGCAGGAGGCTTGGGGTACTGGCGAGACCGAGTTTGAAGGTTAAGGTCGACGGTTGGAGATGGATCAGAGTTCATCATGAGGATCTGGTAATCGGAGGAACTAGAAGGGAAAGGTTGAGTGGCGACCTGTCCTTCAGGTGGTTGGGCAGCCACGAATCCTTGCTGGGGGAAAGGATCGGTAAACACAGCCGGTTGAGTAGAGGCCACATTAGGGGGAGCATGAGGGGAGGCATGTTGTCCTCGCAAAGTGGCTTGAGACTCCCACATCTGCCGCATCTGTGGTAAAAGGGGACAATCGTGAGTGTAATGACCGTAAACACCGCAACACGAATAAGGCTTATTTGTGCGAATAGGCCTGTCCGGCTTGGGCTGAGTACCCTGTTGCTGGTTAGCAGTGTTAGGGTCAGTACCTTGAGGATTGGGTCCACGAGTACCAGGGGCAGATTTATTTTGATTGCCTTTCCACCTTCTTTGAGAGGAAGGGGGATTAGTCGCGCCCTGCTGTGCAAATACTTGCCCTGGAGGGGGCTGTAGGTGTTGTTGCTAGGGTTGAGAAGGCAAGGGGGGTGGAAGCGCAAATGCTGGAGGAGCTGGAACACCAGGCTGTGGATAAGGATAATGGTTAGGTTGGGCAACATTGAGGTAAGCAGGAGGTTGGGCAAAAGGATGAGGCATGCCGTATCCTGTATACATGCTACCTGGAGGGGGAAAAGTGCTAGAGGTGCTGGCCCCTCCTGGAGGGAGACCATAGCCCATAGGAGGTTGAGCATACGGATGAGAAAGGGCTCCAACGATACCATCGGCTAAATGAGATGCCCCCAGGGCATTAGCGCCACCGGGCCTGGGGAGGTCAGGAAGGATGGTATAAACCTAACCAGACTGAGCGTAGATCAGGTCATATTTCAAGGCGATTTGGAGGGCGGCTTCTTCGGTTTGAGGGAAATGGGAGGCGACATCTTTGCCGATGGGAGGTAAGAGAGTGTGAAGGAACCAGTCCATATAAACCCGATCTTCAAAGGTGGGAGCTCAACATAAGCTCCTTCTTCTCTGCCATTCCTGGACATGAGTGGAAAGGCGGGTTGAAGAGGTTTGACGGAAAGAAGTCAAAAGCTCTGTACCAGTGTCGTATCGGAGAGGGAGTTGGAAATAAGATAAAAAGGCTTGGGCAATGGTCGCAAAGGTGGTATGGGAAGAGGTGGCCTATTCAACACACCATTTAGAAGCCTCGCCCGTAAGCGTGCGTTGGAACAACCGAAGACTGATGGAATCATTGGTAATGGAATTGGAGGAACACCACATGTGGAAAGATCGGACATGGTTGGTTGGATCTTCTCCAGCAAGGCCTTCGAACTTAGGGATGTCGGAGGGGAGCTTGGTTGGCATAGTAGGCCAACCAACATCCTGGCAGATAGGGTCATTGATCAATTGATTGGGATCAGGGAGGCTGAGGCCTGCCATGTAAGGGAGAAAAGGTGCAGCCGAGGTAGTTCCTGTGGCGGTTCCGCTAGTAGTAGTTCCGGCATTAGGGCCGGGGTTACCGCTAGCGTTAGGCCCTGGACCAGACATAGTGAAGGTGACAGGGGGAGAACCAGAAGGAAAAGGAGAACCCAATGAATCAGAAGAGGAGTCGGAGTGCGGACTCGGAGGAGGACTAACTCGATGACGGCGGGAAGGAGTAGGTCGACCGACTGGAAACTGATGGTGAAGGCCAAGAATTCTCCGGGCTGTGTGCCTTGGGGGCGCAATGGCGACAACACAAACACGGCACAAGGGGAAGAAGAACGAGCAACAAAGGTAGGGAGGTGCAGAATCAAGTGATTACAATGTTGAAACAAGGGCGGAAAGGTGCAGTGTCAATTGATTTTACAATGTTTTAAAGTCTTTGCCTGGTGGTGTTAACCAGGCTCTTCTTCGATTAGGGTGAGTGTGTGGCGTACGTTAATTTTAATTTTTAAACCCAGACGTTTTGAGAGCAAAAGAAAAAGTGTGCTGCGTAACTGAAAATAAATCTGCAGAGAACAGTATATAATGTTGAAATAACGTAAAATTAACAGCTAACAATGCATCGATCTAACCCAAAGAGGCGGGTCTCTCAAAACTAGTCTAAAATAGGGAAAAAATCTAGTCAAAACACACTAAAAAAAGGCCAATAGATCTAAGGTTGGGAGGGACAGGGATCTAAAGGAGAAATCTGCTGAAAAGAGGTGTAGAACACAGCCAAGAGGTAGAGGCAAGGTGGCTGTAAAAAAGGATAAAATCAGCAAAAAGAAGAAGGGACAAGGAGGAGGCCCTAAAGGTAGATCCAAAAAAAACTTCAGGAGGTGATTTGAGATGGAGAGGAGCTGATTAAAAGGGATCGGAAAAAGAGGTATCAGATCTGAACAAGGGGTGGCTGAAACTCTGAAAAATCAGACACTTGAAACAATTAAAACTCTTCCACCAAAAGTGGATTGGAGGGGTGCTGGGGTGCCTGGGGCCAGGCCAGGCCAGGCCAGGCCAAGGCTGGGCGTGCCCTGTGTCCCCGACCGTTTTCTGCGTCGCATAATGGGCCGAAAGTGCAACTGGAGGCCGGTGCCGCAGCTTCGGGGCTGTGCGCGACCTCGGGTTCGGTGTCCCGGCGACAGATTTCCGAAAAAGTTGCCGTCTCAGTTGCGGCTGATGTCTGTCACCTGCGCAATAGGGCCAGAAACACGCGAAAGTTAGAAATTTTAATGTTTTAGTGTTTTATAGGTGAAAAACAACATAAAAATAGGAAAAACAAAAAGCTGAAAATAAACGCTAGGGTCTGAAGTAGCTGGATATGTAGGAATATGAAAAACGACAGCGGTCGTAATTGAAAACCCGTGTGGAGTCGCCAGTTGTTAGTATGAGTCTTTTGTCGAAGTGTACGAAAAAATACCACTTTAGCTACGCATAACTTATAGCCCTAACATCAAATATGGCTACCAATATCTTCAGATCTACAGTTAGTTGATCAAGACAAATGCTGCAAAAATCCAGATCTATGCATAAAGAGATATTAAGCAGTAAAAGTAAGGTTTTGCTCCATACATCCAATAGACAAGACAAGAACAATATTTTTGAAAGAATTTTTGTATTAAGGGCACCTGGGAGGAAAACAAGAAGGTGTTTCCAATTCTCCTCAATGGGATGGATTCTTGGAAGTCCTCAGTACTTCAGATCTAGTATTTCTCTCTCTTGTTGGTGTAGAAAACCCAGACAAAGATAGAACTCAAAGGGAGCTCACACAGCAAATAATGGAAAATTTGACAATGATAATGGATCAAAGTCAGACCAAGAGTATAGATCCAGAGTGATCTAATAGGCAACAAAAGGTGAAGAATGGTAGGAGAAAACCTCCTATTTATAACAAAATATTGGGTCATTCTAGATCTTGGTGCATGATTAAAATAACATTAACCAAATCTAGATCCACCTTTTATGGAATATTTTATTATATTTGTTGGAGGGAAAAAGTATTTGACTTGGGTCAAATCCCTTTATTTGTGAAATAAATAAATAAATGATTTATTTATCATTTTAAGGAAGTGTTTGAAAGATAATCAAATAAATAATGATTTATTTAATTATTTATGGGTGATTTAGTCATATTTAACAAGGAATATTATTTAAATAAGATTTAAACAATTATTCGTAGAAAATAATAAGATAAATAAGGATTTATCTAATTAATTTCTTTGTTTTGGGTTAAACATGACCAGGAATAATAATTAAATTATTGTTTAATTAATTATTCCTTGAGGAAAATCAAACAAATATAGGTTTGTTTAATATTTCATTTTGGGGTTTCCTGTTTAGACCATAAACAACCTAATAAATGTGTTTTATTAAGTTATTTTACATAGTGAAAGCAATTTTACTTAGGGTAAAATTGGTCTTACATGGTGTACTTGGGTCCATCTAATGATAGTGGGTTAGATGACCAAAAAATGGTGTACAACTGTGTTCAAAGAATTCATGCACAAGTTCTTGTAGGTGTATTGTGATGATTGGACTATGTTTTGGTTAGTAAAGAAGCATGTGTCCAACTTGTGCATGATGCTTGACACTTGTAGGAAGCACCAGATTTCTCTTAACCTGAAGAAATTTATATTCTGCATGCCTTTTGGAATTTTGTTGGGCCATATAGTATGTCAGCAAGGATTGATGGTAATTCCAACCAATATAGTAGTTATCATCAACGTAGAAGTCCCCACTAATGAAAAACAACCACGCTCCATCCTAGGACACATAGGATATTACAAAAAGTTAATTAAGGGGTATGCTCTGATCACCGCGCCTATGGAGAAGTTGTTGAAGAAGGATGTGCCATTTTTCTGGGATGAGAAATGTCAAAATAACTTTGAGCTACTGAGGGAAAATATGGTTACTTCACCTATTCTGATATTCCCAGACTGGTCCAAGATTTTCCATGTACATGTGGATGCATTTGTTATAGCACTTTGAGTTGTCTTAGTGCAGCCAGGAGAAGGATACGTTGATCACCCTGTTTCTTTTTCAAGTAGGAAGCTATCCAGTGCAGAGCGCAACTACTCAACCACAGAAAGGGAAGGATTGGCCATGGTCTGTGCTCTGCAAAAATACAGGCACAATCTGTTAGGAGGGCACTTCAAGATGTTCGCTGACCATTCTTCTTTGAAATACTTGGTCAATAAGCTTGTGTTGGGGGGGGGGAAGATTTGTAGATGGCTATTGCTATTTCAGGAATATGATTTTGAAATAATTGTGAAGCTTGGTAGACTGAATGTTGGACCTGATCATCTATCACGCATCGAAGATGGGGAAGAACCAATCGGTCTGGAGGAGGGGTTCCCGATGTGCAGCTCTTTGCTATCAAGTTGGTTGATGAACGCTTTGCTGATATTATTCACTATCTGACCACTAGAAGTGCCCTTGCTGAATATTTAGTGTAGCAAAAGAAGGAGTTCGTTTCGCATGAAACTGATTTTACCCTGATTGCTGGTCAATTATAAAAGATAGGAGCAAGTAAAATGGTTGGGTAAAATGTTGGGTAAAATGGTTAAAATAGAGGAAAAATGTTTATTGGAGAAAACGTAGTTCTCGCGTAGAGATGAAATGCCCCTGCAGGACTTTGATAAATGGGCTATATATGTTTTTGGACCTATCAATCCTCCAGGGAAGAAAACTAGTGCACGCTATATCATCACTGCCACAAATTATGTAAGTAGATGGGAAGAAGGTAAGCCAGTCAAGGATTGTACAACAGATACCACTGCACATTTCATTTTTGAACATGTTTTAACTAGGTTTGGGTTCCCAAAGATATTGATGAGTGATAGGGGTATGCACTTTGTTAATGAAACCATTGAAGCTTTGACAGAGGAGTTTTAGATCCATCACCAGAAGAGTACCCCTTATCACCCCCAGGAAAATGGTGCAGTAGAAGATTTCAACAAAAAAATGGAGAATGCACTCACAAATATCTGTAATGAAAATCATAATGATTGGGACGTGCGCATCCCATCTATGTTATGCACTTATAGGACCACATGTAAGAAATTGACTGGAAAAACACCTTTCAAGATGTTCTATGGGAAAGAAGCAATCATGCCAATGGAATATATCGTCCCCAGCCTGCGCATCACAACATTCACTAATATGGCCAAACCTGACATCATGTAGGAATGTCTTGCGCAATTGGTTGCCTTAGAAGAGGGTCGATTCATTGCTAACATCCATCAGCAAGTGCAGAAGGCACGCGAAAAGGCCTGACATGATAGGCACATCAGACATAAGGTGTTTAAAAAGTAAGACTTGGTATTTTTATATGACAGTCAGTTTGCGTGCCACCCAAGGAAGTTTAGGAAAAATTGGTTGGGGCTGTATATTGTGAAGAAAATAACTGATGGAGGTGCATTGCACTTGGCCATATTGCACGGTGAGAATCTTCTCGGGTATTTCAATGGAAGTCGACTGAAGCCATATAGGGACAACCCTGTGCCTACCAAATGAATATATGGAAGACAAATGGGAATCCACTTGTCTGCGCGTTGCACAAGGGGAAGGCACAAATAGGTGCGATAGGAGCACAAAGGTGGTGTGCAGCAGGAGAAACTAGCCGTTGGAACAGTAAAACTGGGCGAAAAAGGGATTTTACCATTGGATGGAGCGGGTTTTTTTCATTTAATGAAGCGATCTTACAGGATTTTTGACCATTTTTACTGAGCTAAGTTTCATTTAATGGAGATCCAACCATTTTCACCTGGGATCATTTATAAAAGGAAGGGCGCGACTCACATTTGGTTCCTTTGCTTTCTAAGTATATTGCGCCTTGAGCTTATATGTGAATTGCGCCGTAAATTTTTCCTTGAGCACTATATGATTTTCCACGAGATCCCCACATCTAACATAAGTAACCCATAATTTATCTTTCTCCCAAGGATGATGGCAACTAATCCAGAGAGTGCGCCACCTAAGGAGCACTCTGTGACGTTCAGAGCGTCTACAGAGCCAGGGTCAGACGATGTTCATGAAGTGGTGCCAGAGGTTCAAGAAGTCATATCTATGTTGGCTAAGGGAAAGGGTAAGATGACCAAGGGTCCATCCTCCAAGCCGCAGACCTCCCCTAGAAATGTTACATCCCCGCGCCAAGATACGAAGGATAGGTCGCCTATGGGTGATCCTACAAAGAGACCGATGAGCGCCACTGAGGATGTTGCACTCATCGAGCCAATATCATGGCGGTCACAGTATGTCAAGTTGCACAGACCCTCTGTGCACATTTTGAAGAATGTAGAAGTGGTGTGAGACTACCTTAAGATGTTGCTGATCTCACAAGTAGTTATTGTTAGTGAAGACATGTATGGCAAGATCCCTCTTGTCAGATTCGACGATTATGATGCGACGAACAAGGAAACGTTCCCCGAGCTAACACCTAAGTACTGTCTAGAGAATGTGTTATATGATGATGTGGTGAAGGTCGAGCCTATGCCTTGGGCACATGGGCTGAGCAACGCTGGGATCCTGATTTTTATAAGGATTCCTCACTTCGGGAGGTACCCCATTATCACTGTCTGCGTGCGCCAGCTGCTGGAATTAGTGCATGTGGGATGCCTATGGATCTAGGGGTGAATTCCAACAGACGCCACACTGATCCACTAGATCACTGGCCTACCCAAGAAGGAGCTTCATCCCATGGCAAGTTTTGGGAATAGTAATGAGCTCAAGGTTGTTGCAAAGGTGAAAAAATACAACCACAGTGGAAGGGACAACAGGAGATTCTTAGTGCAGCAGATTGAAGACCCGTGTGTGCACCTAGGAACCTTAGTCCTGGGTTGTAAATTGATGCACAACTACCGCTCAAAGACAGTCCCTGCACATGTAATTGTGTTTACAGGCTAGTGTGGAAAGGGGGTCAACTACAACTAATCCCAATAACTCTGCCAAGATTTTTTGGACAACATGCGTGAGGCACAAGACAAAGGAAAGAAATTTTGTTATTCTTGGTTGTTTCTATTAATTGTGCTAGTAGCATGAGAGACTCTAGAGGGTGCATCTCTCCCAGAGGTGGAGCCTAGAGTATGCGAGGGGGCGTGCTACACCAATATGTGGGATTCGTTTGATCCAAAAAGAGTGAAAGAAAATAAGATATTCTAGGTACTATTGGAAGGTGCGTTGGCAGCAGCGATATGTTCACAACCCAGATTATTCCTAACAGCATATGAGAAGTATAGAATCATTACAGAATTTCAGGTAACCATGCACCATGTGTAGGTCAGGGTGTCCAATGACCCTATATGGTATAATTTCTCCTTTATGGTGACAAAGGAAGAGATTGACTAGGTCATTGTGACCTAGCCAACAACGTGGAAGGTTGGGCTTGACTCCACCCAGCCCGTCACAACATCCACATCTGGAAAAGGGACAACACCAGGAGACAAAGACAAATAAGCAAAGCAGGGCACCAAAAAAGATGTAGAGACAGGCGCAAAAAAATATGCTGAAAAAGATACCGAGCAGGAAGCAGAGAAAGACATGGAGCAAGATCCTGGAGGAGAAGTCGATTTGGACCTTGGAGGCCTCGATGGTCTGGATAGAACTAGCGCAGAGTCTCCAAGAGGAACGAAGCATGGCGCAAAAGCATTCAAGGGCGCACGAAAGAAGAGGAAGGGCTTAAAGTTCATAAGCACATAAGAGGCTATATTGACAAAAGATGACCTTGACAAGATTGTGGATGCGGTTGCATCTATCTCTGAGGATCGATGGAAAACAATGGAAGAGTAGTACAAGGATGCAGTTGAAACATTACAATCGGGATTACAGGTACTATAGTTGAAGACAGACAATATCCAGGCGAGCGTGAATTAGGCGAGGCCGATTCAAGCGAGCCAACCTACAAACATTATTTCCAGCATAATAGAAAAAATGATCTGCCCCTTCCCAACCGCAACAATAACTCTAGAGCAGTCAGAATTGCATGCACAGGTGCAGACCTGCCCAAAGGTTGGGATAGACTTATCCATGCTACCTAGTGGAAAGCTGCACGCAATCCAAACCATCATCACAGACGAGCTGTAGTGTAGGGAGGTGCGTGTGCAATAACAGCTAAGTGAAGTTGAGAAGAAGGTTGCGGCGAAGACTGAAGAATCACTCCAAGCACAAAAAACATAGTAGGCGGTTGTAGCTTAGTGTGTAGAGTTAGAGCATCTAATTAATAAACTGTGCAGTGACCTACCAGAGGTGGCCATCCCTGCATTCGCTGCACCATAGGTAAAAGTCGAGAGTTTGGTCGCAGCACTGAAAGCCTCCCAGTCAGAAGTGCAAACAGTGAAAGTGGAGTTCGAACAATAGATTGTAGCATTGCAAGCTAAGTTGCAGCCAGAATCTCCCCTGAGGTGTGTGTGTAGCGGATGGCCTTGGTTAAGGAAGCTTCAGTGAATATTTCCACCATAGTTGATAAAGGAACCACACTGCTTGAAATGATTATGGGATTTTGGACATCTATGCAGATAGATCCACTAGTCAAGAAGATATCACAGGAACTACGCGCTAAGGAGAAGGCATTCGATGACTTTCAGGAGGCCTTGCCTACTTTTGTACCTGCTCATCGCATGGTCCGATTACAGACTAGCCAGATCTTGCACGATGAAGTTGAGGAGCTACAGAGAAAGAAGCATATCGTGATGAAGCACATGAAGCCATGGGCCAATGAGGCCATGAAGCTGTCATAGGATCTAGATGCAGCTGTCAAGAATTTGAACTAGACCTATCAAAGCATCAACCTAGCCGAAGAAGGGCTAACACCACAGAATATGGTGGACACAACGTAGAGTGTAGTTGATCAGAGCGTGGGCATCCTGACGCCCTTCGCTGCTGCCATTAATGAGTTGCATCTCAAGATGAATAACCCAACACCGATGTGACTTGGGATGAGTCACAAGGTTGTGTTGGGGGCCTGTTGGAGCGGGGTCCCTTAGGACCGCAATATTGGACAAAAATATAGTATTTTTTTTAAGTTAAGTCATGTGCACTAAGAAAAGCACAGGTCAAGGGGCTTTGGGGCAGGTCAAAGCCCATCATGAGTTGTAATGGGAAAAAGGGTAGAAATAGGGGTTGAAAACCACAGTTTGCGGACCTTAGATGAGCACAAGCTAAAGATATAAATAAGAGTCTATATCTAGTCGAGAAGCGAAGTTGTAAGTTTGAAATGAGTTTTGGTATGATGTTCTAAGCTGAAAATAAAACTTTTCTGGGTTTAGAAGGCTCCTGTTGGCTGTGGGCGTAGAGACCTTAGTCCTGCTGTGTGCGGACCTCGTTGGATGTGTGCGCGGGTAGAACAAAAGTATTGTAAGGATGATATGAATTATGAATGAATAAAGGGATGTTTTGGGATAAATATGAGTATCAAATGCATCTGTGTTCTGCTTTATGATATGTTTCTGTATGTTATTTTTGTTTACTGCATTATCTATGTTTGGATCGGTTTCCCAACTGTCTTCTGCTTTATATGAATGTTGAATGAATATATCTATTACTTTCAAACCTGAATGTTATGTATTAAGACCGTAGAAAGGATTGCGGGATCTGTATCTGTGCGTGCACAGGATAACCTACGTAAACTGACCTAATTATGCCTAGTTAGGGTTCTTTGTTAGGGCTTTTGTTGCGAAGTTTGGACCACTGTTGTGATCAATATGCAGACACCCCCATCATTTAATTCTCTCCCAGCGTGTGGAAACCTGGTTCCAGAACCCCCCCATACTGCTTTGGGTGAGACTTTGACCTGCGCAAGTACGTCACTGCTGAAAGGGAAAGTAGTAAGAGGGTTTTGTTGGTTAACCTTAACTTCGAACCTGGGTCAGGACCCTTCAATCCAACACATGCACAACAATCACAACTAGCCCATCTAGTCCAAATGTTTGAACCTGGGAGATCTGATACCATTCTGAAACAACTCATCCCATGTTTACCCACTTTAACTTGCTCACCAAGGTAAATATGAAGTGAGAGTTACTATTCATGACCGAAAGTTCCAAGATGCACTCATGGGAAATGGGGTCCACATGTGTAGAATTGACTGTAAACACCTATTGACACATAATCACATTGTTATCAACCTAACTCGACCCAACACTATTACCTTTCAGTTTAGTTTCCTTAAATCTAACACAACTCTCCTATTTTGGCATTTTTTTTGGGTCCTAAACATCTGAGGTCATTTTGAGGGCCAAAACGACATTTTTAGGGAAAACGAAGAGATCAAAAAAGTGCCACACTCTTTTTATTTAGATTTATTTTTGGCATACTCATGAAGACATTAAAAACGATGTATTATTATAGTCAAATAGAGATCGTATGCCAAAGTTAAGACCTTGAAACATTATAGGTCCAAATTACTCATTTATACAAAAACTGTGTACATAGAACACATAGTTCATAAATACATACATGTTCAGTGATACAATAAGCTCACTAGTGAATCATCAAGAAGGCTCTATGCCCTCTCTAGCTATATGAAACAACACTAGTTAGCCCATGTATTCATCAAACATTCAATAACTTATAAAAATATGACAAGAGCCATAGAAAGTATACATCATCTAACAAACCATCATAATCAACACATATTCTCATAGATCATAATAGGAAAATAACTCTTATTAACATATGAAAATGCTAACCAAGTCGGAGACTTTCACATGCCACCCAACCATAGATTGGGTTGAACCAAATATTTCCTTAAGCTAATCATCCCTGTGCCATATTCCAAGCATGAATGTGGTATCTCATGGACTAAACCAAGACAAAACTAACCATGGATTCCATAGGCCAAACCACATCAACCCTCAACCACAGTGATTCCACATCCACAGTCAGAAATCATTAAGCATAACCAGACCAGTCTCTACCCAAGTTGTCCAGGGCTCTAGGAATTAGTAAACTCAATCCACAACCTTGCAAGGCTCCATATCATTTGTTTAAGCTGGCTCCAAGGAATAGTAACTCACATTAGAGGAAATTTCAGCCTAAAAGTACCCATGATTTTTTCAAATAATTTCCATGTCATAATATGTAAACCAATCAAATTCCTTTAAATTAAAAAAGAGGTACATTTAAATATTTTGGAGGGAAAAGAAAAGAAACTAAATTTTTTAATTGTATTTTTGGTTTATCTCCTTATAGATTTACTCAAATTTCAAGTCTAGAGAGTCTTTGGATGCAAAATTGAATTCCACATCCAATGAGTACCCATTATGCATACTTTTGAGATGACCCACATTGATAGAAATTGAAGATACATTAAAAAAGCGTGTTCAACATGTTTTTTTAATGTATCTTCAATTTTTATCATTCTGGGTCATCTCAAAAGTATGCCTAATGGGCACTCATTGGATGTGTAATTCAATTTCGCATCCAACGATTGTATACACGTAAAATTTGAGTACACCTATAAGGAGATAAGTTAGAAATACAATTTTAAAAAGTAGTTTTTTCCTTTTCCCTCCAAATTCATAACTCTTATTTTACTATTTGAACTATTATTTTATTATTTTTCCTTAGGATGCCACTTTTAGGCTGAAATTTCCTCTAAGTACCCACTAAGGGCTCGAGGGCGTTTGTCCCAAGCTAGCTCCAGAACTAGTAACTCAACCCAAGCTAGGTTGTAGGACTAGTAACTAAACCCAAGCTTCCAAAGCATTACCAGGGCTATCCAAGAAATTGCAAGGCAAGTTTGAATCATTATCAATCCAGAAAATCCTACATACTTAGGCAAGGCTATTTTGTAGATGACTAAATACTTATCCTGGATTTCTAAAAACCAAATTCATGAATATTGTGAGTTTTAGAAATCTCACTGCCTTCATTATCCTTAGGATAAATTTTTGACTATCTCACTACTTTGCCATTCCCTGGTCAGCCTATCACTCATAGAAGACCCGTCATGGACTCATGCCACTTATCTTCATCATATTTGGTTACCTATGACTTCAATACTTTGTTTTACCTTTCCTAACCCCTTCACTTGCCACCTAGGATCACCAACCAACTTACTTCTTCTTGTGTTTCCCAAATGCCCCAAGCATTGATGGTCTCAAAAATATCTCTGTAGGCTCTTTAGATAAGTCAAGCACATTGGATTTTGGATCTTCAATACATCAAATTGTCAACGACTCTATTTTTTATACTTGAAGACCCTAAGCCAAACTTTCAGTCAAAAACCAAGTCTAAAGAGCCTCCCACTAGGTCACTAGGGTTTCATAGGTTATAGGTTTGTTTTTGATGTTCTAAAACACTGTTTTTCTTGTGCCAAGAAGATGAAATCAAATGTGAAAGAAGGTCAAGCAACTTTTTGTCCAAATTAGATCAGAAAGACCTTCAAGAAGGATTTCCTTGCCAAAGACATCATTCTGCAAAAAGATAAATGTGCATCTTAAACATTTCTGCAGAAATGATTGAGATAGCTATCATACAAAGAAATAGGTAAGGTAAGAGGCCAAATCATCACTAAAGGACATCCATAGCAAAGAAGAGGAAGCATGCCTATGTTCAAAGGGAATCATAATTGTTTAGGACTGATTGGAAAAACAGTGTTGCCAAGCAAGGAGCCAAAGCAGAAAACCACAAGGACAGATGGCACACCAGCACAACCAAGCATGAATTGAAGATTTTTAGAGGTTATAAATGAAGAAGGGAAAAATGTGAGGTGAGCTGAACATAAATGAATGAATTTGAAAGGGCTATAGAGAACTTAGAGGACAACACTAATTATTCTTCTCTAACAACCTTAATTCCTAAAGTTTTGAGAAGGTAGTCAAGTGAGGGTGAAATAAGGATTATGGGCCTCCATGATGACAACAGGCAGAAAGTTTTCAGAAGCTGTTGAAGGTAATTTCTAGGGTTTTCCAAGGTAACCATCCTTCACTACATCAAAGGGAGGAGAATGCAAAGAGTGTCAGTGTGATAGAGATCAAGCCTTCATTTTCAGTCATAGCCCTCTAAATGGTCAAAGGAAAAAATGCATGAGGTAAAGTTTCAAAATGAAAAACCCAGCTGAGCATGAGTTTATTGTTGTGTAACTAAGGTTGTCCAACTCTAAGAATGACAAAGGGGACCAAAAACAACTGTGTCATAGGCACCTGCAAAAAAATCAAAAGTGGCCCAAAGGAGGTGGCATGCCTAAGTATGAAGACCATTTGGTTTGTCAAAACTTGTTGCATCATGCCTAAAGGAAATAACAATGATGAAAAAAGGTTTCTCAACCACCCATCAAGCAAAGGGAAGTTTGATCTCTGAGGCAAGGACATAAAGGTTTCTTAAGGGGTGCTACCACCATGCAGATGCCTAAAAATTGTGAAAATAATTGAAGGACAGAAACAAGCCAAAAACACAGTGTAATATGGTGACTCAAATAGCCATCTGCAAAACAAGTTTTGAAAGCATCATTAGATCCAGGTAAACAAAAATTCACCATGTCAGTTGCCTAAAGAGAAACAAAGAAAATAATTAGAAGGGAAAAGGCACCGTTTTGTGTTTTAAATTACCCCCTGCAAAAGGTGAGAAAAATATCAGTGAAAATAAAAAAAAGGGTAAGGAACATTACAAAGTGGTTTTGGGCAAAAATAAATTTGTGCACCCAAGGCTATAAAGGTCAAAATCACTTAAACACTTGACTCATTATACATTGAAGGACAAATAAAACCCTTCTGGAGAAATTTTCTGAGTTTTGGTCGAAATCTGAGCAGTTCACTGGCGCTATGCTCAGACCCCGGTGTTGTGCTCACAGACCCTGGCGCTGCGTGAATAGGGTTCTATACAATGCATTTTTTGCACTACACTGCACATATATCTTGGCGCTGCGCCCAGGCAGACCGACACACACAGGGGCACGACGCTGCGCCCACAGGCTGACTCGACACCCATTTTTCCTCCTGGCACTGCGCGTACAGAGCACTCGACAGGCCCGGCTCTGCGCTCAGAGGCTGGCAGGCATAGACGAGACGTGAAACGCTGTGCCTAGAGCACGACCCGACTCGCCCGGTGCTGCGCACAGAGGACAACCGGACAGTGCGGGTAGGGCACTGCGCTCATACAAAAAACCCTCCAACTTGCAAGAAGGTGCCAAAAGTTCAAGGAAGGTCCTCCAAATTGGTTTCAAAGCCCTGCAAGCAAGCTAAATTTGGTAGGTGGCATTTCCTCTTTGTCCTCCAAGTACTTTTTATGATTTGGTGATTAAAAGTGATTAAAACCTAGTGTTGGCAAGCCCTAGGTCCTCATGGAAAAATTATTGTTCTGATCTCCAAGTAAACCATTACCAAATAAGAGGGGTGTGAAACTAGGGTAATCACAAGTTGGTTCAAGATAAGCCATTTTTCAAGCTCAAGGCAAAGTCATACACTTTCCTCCATATCACTCATTTGCAAAGGTTGCCCTCACCATCATTTCCATTTCACTCCTCTTGCCTAAGTGTCACAAGCAAACCTAATTTGTCCACAAACAAACCTAATCACCATGTCAGGAGTAGAAGACAATGTCAGTAGTGAAAGAGGCCAAACCAAAAAGGAGGGAAAGTGAATAGATTTGAACCACAGAGCACAGTGGATATCACCTCATCTCCCATGATCCTCTCATGTTTCCAGAATGTGGGATGTTTTCAATTTTGTGAGAAGTTCAAACAAGTACAACACCACCCAGAGCTTACAAGGTTGTTTTTCCTCAACCTCCACAACAAACAGGTGAATCTTGCAGGGGTGGATTTTGAACTATCAGCAGATGCCAACTCTAGTGCTACAGGCATACCTGTTGTTGGTGAGAAATGGTTCGAGAAGGCAAGGTTGGACATGAACCATTATGAGCCATTTGTCAAAACTAGGTACAGAGTAGGCTGTAGGGCTATCTTCCCTTTATCAGACCTAAAGCAGAGATTTTCACCCTTGATGAGGGTTATCATGAAGTACTTTACCTGCGAAGGGAGGTACTCCAAAATTTATTCCTACCATGTTAGACTCCTCATGAATTTCACAAGGGTTAAAATGCTTCATTTGCCTTATTACTTGTATAGAAGCATTGAAAAGATGTCATCTGTTGTCCGGTGGAGGACCTATACCCGGAAAATGCATAGTTTATTCCATCATTCCTTGATCAATATGGTGGTATTACATCAGCTGGAGAAAAAAGGCATTCCTTGGGATGTGTTCATATCCCATGAAGTCTTCACAAGCCCACAGCTTCCTCATCAACCAAAATTTCCCTCATCATCTACACAAGTGTGCTCACCTCAAGAAAACCTCCCTTCCTCCCCTTCTCTTGATGCATCAAATGAAGAAGGAAGTGACAATGATGAATCAAGTGAAAATGAGGGAGATAATGATAATGAGTCAAATCAAAATGAAGAGGGTGAGAGTGACAATAAATCAGTCCAAAGTGAGGCAGAGGCAGATGATGAAGAAGAAGAAGATGATGACTAAGAGGAAAATGATGAGGAAGAGGAAGAAAATGACGATGAGGCAGGGACAAAAATTGATGAAGAGGAAGAAGAAGGAAATGATGATGAAGAAAGGAGCAGTGAACATGACAATGATGAAGATGAAAACAATAAGCATGACAGTGAGCAAAACAGTGAAAACATGGAGATAGATGGTGTTGATGAGTTAAGTCAACAAGATGACAGAGGAGACAACTTGAGTAGTAATGGTGATTTGAGCCACAAAGAACAAGAGGACATGGAGACAGTGAAAGAGGATCACAGTGAAGAAAATTAAAGAGATGACAATGAAAATGAATTCAACAGTGATGAAGAGGGTAGCGAGGATAAAGATCAGAATAGAGAGGAAAATGCAGAGGCTAAGGGTAGCAGTGACACCCAAGAAGCAAGCCTTAGTGATGGACAAGACAACAAAGAGGAAAAAATTCATGACAGTCATGAAAATAATGAAGGAGATGAAGGGGATGATAATCAAATTGAGGATCACAACAGTAAAGAGGCAAGCAACTCAAATGAAGAACAAAATGACAATGCAGAAAATAGTGAAGCGGATGAGAGTGGTGATGATGTAGAAGACAATGATGAGGCAGAAAATATGATTATTGATGATACCAATAATGAAGATGAAGAAGTTGATGACAACGGCAAGGATCACAGCCATGATAAAGACACCAACAAGATCACCATCACACCTCTTTCATTCACATATAAAAGAGGGCCAAGGCTTGTGTTTGCTGCCTCTAAAAGGAAAGGGACCATGCCATCTATCTTAGCTCAACCAATAGACAAAGGAAAACAAAAGGTAAAAGAAGAAGAAGAAGATCATGAGGTGGAAAGGGAGTTTGAAATCATTTAGGTGGACAGTGATGAGGAGGAGGAGGCAAGGATCTCAAACTTGCTCATCTAAAACAAAAATGCACTCATTGAAGACCTCCAAGCCAATCTGAATAGCGCCAAAAGTGTGAATGATGCCCTTGACTTGGAAAAAAGGCAGCTAGGAGCATCAATTTCTATTTATGAGGCTAGAGCTATTAAGGCCCGGAAATAAGCCCAAAGGGCACAGGTGAAGCTAGAAGAGTTCATGGGAACTTATGCAGAGAGTGAGGATGAGGAAGGTCAATCTAGGAGGAGGCCTAGAACCATGGGGTTGAAGAAGTAATTGGCAAAGAAAAAATAAAAAGAAGCAGCCCCAGCAGAAAAACTACCCCTAGATGAGCTGTTGGCCATGGAGATATCATAGGATCAGGAGCCTTGGTTGGAAAGAGCCAACATACACTTGGAGGCTAAATTGGAGAAGGCTAACAAGAATCTTGACCTCCAAAGAAGGATGACTAAGCATTATGCCCAGAGAAACCAAGTTGCAAGGGCCAAACTGAAGAAGGCCCTGTTGGGGTTCCCATGTTTTGGCCAGGTTGACAGAGACCAAAAGATGAGACAACATAGAACCACTTTGGGACCTTAGGATCTAGCCCTCCTAGGTCTAGAGAGGGATCTCTCTATGACAGTCAAAGGTTTATGTCTTTGAAGCTCGAATGTTAAGGTTTTAGGCTAGTTATATGAATAGGGTTTGTTTGCTTGATTGTTTATGTTTGGTTGTTGGGAATCAGGAATGAAAGGTCCAATAAAAAACAAGGATGAGCAAAGAGGAAACTAGGCAAAGATAGATAACTCAGGGAACATCAAAGCCATTGGGCAATGGAGTCAAGGAAGGATTTACTTGTGTTCAATGTGCAAGCTTTCAGTTGGGCTAGTCATCTAGAGCATTTGGATCTTAAATATGGTTGATGAAAAGAACATTAAGGGCTGAAAATGAGTGAAGGGGAAACAACCAATTCTGTCTATAGATCAGGTCAGAGATCATTTAACTCCAGACCTTCTTGGAAAGAACTAGAGGCAAGACAAGAGATCTTAGAAAGGCTTAATGAGATGGAAATATCCTAGTGAGGCAGAGATAGGGTTCTAGACCTCCCAGTGTTCTCAACTCATCTAAATAAATCCTAACAAGAACATCTAAACATAGACTTCATTGATCCATACATCAGAGAGCAGGCAAAGACATCCACTACACTGGTTAGATAAATCCAAATCAATATTCAGATACACATATAAGCAGAAAACATAAAGGCTGGGAGAGCAGCAGCATAAGGTACCTATCAAGGGTAAATCTTATGCCAAACTTCTAATGCGAGCCTGAAGAAACATGATGAAATGAAAGCAAGTCAATCACAAATACAGAAAAAGGAGAACATCACCAGCTACTTTAGGTCAAGATCCAAAGAAACATGCTTGTCATATTAAAACAACACCAATCAGGTACGTCATTGCCCACAGCTTGAACATTCAACCTGAATACATCAAATCTCAGTCTATCTTACAATATTACACAGAGAACTTGTCTCAAGAGGAGAGAGCTTGCAGTCTACTGATATCCAATCAACAACCAACAACCATTACAACAATTTCCCTCTGTGTTTTATAGTAGATGATGAACAGAAGGTCGACTGAGGTGGTAGGTGAACACTAAATGTGATATTAAACAGAGAAGTGAATGCAGGGCCGAAACCCATTCTGTTTGATTGCTGTGTATTTAATTTCCGTCACCTCTCCATGCGGGAGTGATCTTCTTCAGATATGAGTTTGACATGTTTCGGCTGCGGTACTCCTGGTGCTTTGAGGAAAATAAAATAAAATGCTGAGAAGTCTGCTACATAAATGCTCTGGTGATTTTGAACTTTTGTTAGGGTGGAAATTCCTTCAGGGACATTGTGCATAATAAAGGCTGTATGGACGCCCTGTACTTGACGAAGAAAGACATTCTGCTGGTGAATAAATCCTGATGTTACCTTTCTGTGCACAGGATCCTACTGACTGATCCTCGTGGTTTTCAAACTGACTCTTTGTCTTTTAAACTCGCTGTGTCAAGGCTCCAGATCTTCTTTAGGATGCCTTAATCTCTTTTGCTTCGTACTGAACACTCTGCCGCTCCATTTTGGCATCTGACAGGTTAGCTCAAGCTTTTAATGGCGCTGGGAGACTTTTATAAAGTTTGAACCTTGTTCTCTTAAATGCATGTCCTGTGTTCATCTTCTCGGGTCATTTTCCATACATTCCCGTTGCTGAAGATGATCTTCCCTGATTTCACTGTCGCTATGCAGAGGCTGCACATTATGGCGGTCTCTATCATTTTCCACCCTGCAAAACACGAAAACTATGAAGGAAACCATTGATGGGATGGCAGATGAGGTGTGGCTGCAGAAGATGGCCATGTAGATGAAGAACAGGGGAGAAATCACAGACAAAAATGATAAATCGTTCTGGTAGAGGTCGGGTGGTCCGCGGGACAAATTTGACCGAAAACATTAAAGAACACGAATTTAAGCACATATATGCAATAGAAAGGGCGAATGTACGGGGAATACACGTGGAAGGATGATGTGGCCGGTGGACTCGGTCATCGGAGGGTGGACAGGTCTGGATCGTTGATCGCAGATGAGATCAACGGTAGAAGACGTCGGACAGAGGACTAAGGGTACGAAGGAGACAGGTTAACGGGCGAGCAACTCAGACAATCGATGATCGTTGGATGAGACGTTTAAGATCCGACGACTGCCGTGCATTTCGCTGCGGGGTTTGGGTTGAACAATAACGTGCGGGAAGATAGTGGTTTCGCCACCGTACAGAAGACCCGTGGCAGGTGCCCACTAGAATGGTTGGGCGATGGAAGAATACCGCCAGTTCGCAAATGGTGGTGCGAAATAAACCAAGCGGTTTCAGGGATAGTGCGCTGTGGGGTCCACTGGCGGAGGAAACATGGACCGTCAGATCAATATGTAAATGGACGACGATGGCCTAGCCCATGAATCAATGGTGAAAACGCAGGTACTGGTGATTTAATTACCGCCGTTCGATCGGCTGAGATCACCGGTTGAGGTTGCGACCGAAACGGTTTGAGATAGGCGCCTTTAGTACTGGTTTTCGGTCATAGCGCCGGGTTCTGTGAAAGTGTAGGAGTGGGGCTAGCGGAGAAAAAAGGGCTGAGGCTTGTTGTATAGTTCGGAATGGGTTTTTAAGACCTTTTCAATGAAATTATGATTGAGGCCCATTTTTAAAGCATTTTAAGGTTAGCCTACAACAACGATAGGAGGATGAAGGATGAATAAGCCAAACAAGGGGTGGAAATAGGATTTCAAGGAGATATTGAGAAGAATTTAGGGATGAACAAGGAAAATTGGGGCACAAAGGTATTTTGACAGAAGGAGGGAAAAGGGGATAAAAGGGGACATTGCAGGGGCAATGTAGGCCTTTTAGAAATGGGGCAGCAGATAGGATTTACACAAGGCAAAGCACTCAGAGACTTCAAGGAGAATGGGTTTTCAGGGGAAAGGCGTTCCTTGAAGGCTCCACGAACATCCAACCCCCATCTTTCTTGTCAAGAATTTCATAGGGGGGCTAACAGTGGCTCCACATGGGGATGGATTCTTCTTGAAGGAGTCAAGAAACCAAAAATGATCTTTGGAGCAGGCCAGATGCCTGTTGCTTGGCATATCCTTTTTTTAATTTTAGCTGCCACCATATGATAGAAACATCAGCAGAAATATTTGCCAACCAATCTACCTACCCAAACTATAGTCCTAACAATTTCCCTTTGGGTGCATTTGAGCTAGCAGACCCTTTACATTCTATTTTCAAAACAAAAACGACCTATTCTAAATCTACCCTTATTTCTCCATGAGACCAGATTAGACTGTTGGTCTCATATGTTTCTCTACCTAATCTACTACCTGCTGGGATTAAACTATCCAACAGGCTTCTTCTCCTACATTCTAAAACAAGAAATTCAAAACAGCCAAGCCAGGATTAAACTGTTTGTCTTGTTGTGGAGTGAAACAAAACTTTGAAGGCTTGAAATTTGAACTTTTGAAGTATCCTTCTCTGTTTGTGACTCAGATTTTGAGCATATTAGAGTCACCTCTTCTCCTCTGATTTCAACTCTGGTTTTAAGCATGTTAGAGCTGATTTTTCCCTTTCCTTTGCTGGTCCAGGTTTTGGGCGTGTTAGGGCCAATCTTTTGCACTTTTCAGAGGTCCATGTTTTGAGCATGTTCGAACCTCTGCCTTCTCTATATTTTGGAAATATTTTCTCTATTTTCTCGAAAGTAAAACTGCAATGGTATGTACAATGGAAATGGAACTGGAAACGAAAAATTAGCAGAAATAGTGTTTGAGCATCCTGCCATTGACAGGACCACCAAACAGCTCTGTACCATCGAGTTCTTGTAAGAAAAATGCATTAGGACTCACAGTGGCTCGAATAATATATGGACCTTGCCACAAGCTGTCAAACTTGCCATGTTTTCCTTTTTCCTCTCTTCTTGAATCCCATCTCAGAACCTTGTCACCGATTTTGAAGTTTGAAGCTTTGGTCCTTTTTTCAAATAGCCTCTTTATGTTGTCCTGAACTTTCACTGCTCGGTTGTAAACCTGATCCCTTGTTTGCTGTAGATGGATTGTTTCATTTATTCTCCTTATCATGCTGTCTTCCTCTGATTGGATCTCCTGGACAAGTTTGATCACTGGAACTCCGAGGCTATTAGGAAAAATTGCTTCAGTTCCATAGAACAGCTGGAATGGTGACATGCCTATAGATTTCTTTGTGGTGAGCATGTCTGCCCACAAGGCATGTATCAAATTTTTATGCCATGACCTTTTGTTTTCTTCCAACAGCTTCTTGATGATTGTGACGAGGCTTTTGTTGGATGATTCAACCAATCCATTACCCTAGGGGTAATAGGCAGTTGAATGGCCAAGTGCTATTCCGTACCTATGACAGAAATCAATCATTCTCTTAGATCCGAAAGCAACAACATTGTCAGTGATTATTTTCCTTGGACAGCCAAACCGAGATAAGATGAAGTCCTCTAGGAACCTAATGATGACAGAATCAGTGGCATTCCTAGTGGGTATGGCTTCTATCCATTTGGTGAAGTAATCTGTAGCAGTTAGGATCCATTTGTGTTGCCCAGAAGAATAAGGGTGAATTTCCCCAATAAATTCTAGGCCCCATTGCATGAAGGGACCTTCTACGGTGATAGGTTGTAAAGGGAGGGGAAGGAGATTTTTTCTGCCCTCAAAGATTTGGCATTTATGACAGGCAGTTATCATTTTATGGACATCACTGAAGAGTGTAGGCAAATAATAACCAGCCCTGAGTATCTTATTTGCCGCGGCTTTCCAACTCAGGTGGCCTCCACATTCTCCAGCATGAAACTCCTGTTTAACATTTTCAGCTTCAGTTTCAGACAAGCATTTCAGCAATAGGCCATTTGGATTTTTCCAGTATAGATTCTCATTCAGAATGCAGTAGTTTCTAGCTTTGAGTTTTATGAATCTAGCCTTGGTCTTGGACAGTTCTGGAGGGGCATTAAGGTGGGTGAGCACGTAAAGGATATCAGTATACCAAGGAGAGTTTTGAAACTGTTCTTCAACAGTTGGATGGGGCAATCCTTCCTGCTCATCTAAGGCATTTATCATGTTAATGTCAAGGGCCTGCAAGTTTGATTCAGCCACTAACTGGGCCAGGCCTCGACCTTTGATCAGCTTGGTGGGTTTTATTTCAAGGTCATATTCCAAGATTGTAGCAATCCATTTGCCTCTTTTCCCGTCAGGGTCTCAGGACAAGATATATTTGACCACTATATTGGGCACATAAGCAATGGTACGGGAATGCAAAATGTACACCCTAAAGTCTTTTAAAGCCTTAATCATGGCATAGGCCTACTTTTCCATGATGTTGTACTTTAGGGGTGCATCTCTTAAGGCTTTACTGAAGAAAGCTATAGGCTGTTCATTACCTTCTGAATTTTTCTGCAGTAAGACTGCAGCCACGGTGTGTTGGGAGGCAAATGAAAATATTAGGAAATCTTTCGAGAAATCAGGGCTAATCAGCACAGGAGCCTGAGTGAGGGCAAGATTTACTGACTTAAAATATTTTTTGGCTTCAACGGTCCACTTGACTCCTGCACCTTTCTTTAGCATTTCAGTCATTTTCCTAAGGTGCTCAGCAAGATTGGGAATGAACCTGCTATGGAAATTGATCTTCCCAATGAAGGACTGTAACTTCTTGATGTTTCTTGGATGTGTAATTTGGAGTATTCCCTCAACTCTCTGTGGGTCTATCCTAATCCCTTTCTCAGAAATAATGTGACCAAGAAGTTTACCTTCTTGCAGTCCGAACACAGTTTTCTTGGGGTTTAAGGACAGACCATACCTTGTACATTTTTCAAAAACTTTCCTCAGATGTTTGAGATGTTCTTCTTCAGTTTTGGAAAAAAAATTCAAGTCATCTAGATAAATGACTATGAAATGTCCTATCTCTTCTGAGAAAGCTATGTCCATCGCTCTCTGGAAGGTGGCGCCAGCATTCATCAATCCAAAGGGCATTTTCACATACATGAAGGTGCCCCATGGGGTGGTAAATGCTGTTTTGAGTTGATCTTCTGGAAGTACCAGTATTTGGTTATATCCTGAAAAACCGTCAAGCAGGGAGACTCTTTTAGAGCCCACTACCTTCTGTAAGATGTGTTCCATTCTCGGCAAGGGGTAGTTGTCTTTCAGGGAGGCTCTGTTGAGGTTTCTAAAATCTATGCATAACCTGATCTCTCCTGTTTTCTTTCTCACAGCCACTAAGTTTGACACCCAATCAGAAAACCTCACAGGGACTATTATGCCTGCATCATACATCTTCTTAATCTCTTTCTCAACTGCAGGCAATTGTTTCGGGTTGATCCTACGAAGTTTTTGTCTAAAAGGCTTCTGATTTTCCTTTAGTGGTATCTTGTGTTGTATGATGTTGGTGTCATAGGCCTTTAAGTCTTCATAGCTCCATGCAAACACATCCATGAATTCTTTAAACAGCTCAATGTATTTCTTCCTCATGTCTGCAGGTAAAGACTTAGCTAGTTTGATCATTTTGGGTTTGTCTTCAATGCCTATGTTGCATTCTTCCACATCTGAATCTACATGTTCTATTGTGGGCTTTTTTGCTACGTCATCAAAGTCAAAAAGGTCCTCTAAGGGTGCCAGGCCTCTAGGTATGTTCTTGTTTTTGGCCTACAACACCTCTACCTCTTTGGTATCTGTATTTTCACAATTTTCGGTTGGATTTCCAGTTTCCTCAGAAAAAGAATTTATTTCTATGCTACAGGGTGTTTCTTGTTCATCTGGGTGATCCTCACTTGGGTAGTAGTCATCAGATTTTGAGTCTAAATTAGGAAATTCAAACTCATTTCTGCCCACCAGGAAGTCTTCAATCTGTTTGTCTCCTTCGAAGACCTGCCAATATTTTTCATTGTCTGGCACTGCAGGTCTGTATTTGGTTTGAATGATGATTTTTTGGTCGGCTGGAGTCTTAGGATATGAGCTAGCTAGACAGGCTAATCCATTTGCAATTGCATTTTGACCCCTAGGGAAACACTAGTTCATATTCCACAAATGTTTTCAGCAAATCTAGAGTGTCATTCCTGTATGCCCTAAGCCTGGGGTGTTTTGCTGAATACTCACCATTCACTTGTTTGATCACTAACTCAGAATCTCCACGCACAGTTATGCTACGGGCTCCCAATTTTTTCAATAGATTTAGGCCAAGGATAAGAGCCTCATATTCTGCAATGTTATTCGTGCATTTGAAGTGCAGATTGACAGCGTGGCTCTCTGTATGATCATTTCCTGCGTTACGTGGCCACACCCCTACTCCAGCATTGTTTCTGGTACAGGACCCATCGAAATTCATTTCCCATAGGGGTTCACCATTATGTTGCGCTAAAGGGTCTGTACCAGGTTACGGGATATCTTGTTCTTCACGCGGTGTATCAGTTTGAAGGGTGTGACTAATAGACTGACTGCATTGTGTTTCTGGCTCATCTTGGGTTAGGCTCCCACCGCATATTCTACAGGTTTCATTGCTGTTTTGTTCTTCATTTTCTTCCAAGGTAGCCATTATGTTCAGGTCTGTGTTTTCAGCCTCTACATTTGTACTCATGTTTCCAGATTCTGATTCCTCCAAGGATTGATCGTTATAAAGGATGAAAGAGTCTAGGTCAGTGTGCACAGAGTACAATGGTGAATTTTCGGGTTTCTCAGGGCTACTGACTAGGAATTTCATTTGAGCCTCTCTATATAGTCTTCTCAGTTGGCCAAATATGGGGATAGTGGCATATGAGCCATCCATCTGTATTGTTCCTTGCAGTTTGGCTCCCCATGATCTAGACAGTAACATGCCAAATTTAGGTGGCACATCTCCACTACATCCATGACCATACATTTGGCAGGAATCTGGGTCAAACTCACACATAAATATTTGATTAGCCCTAGCATTTTACTCTGCTAGAATCGAATGAGTATAAGTCTTTGTAGGGTCTGGTGATTTCTAGGCCTAACCTTTCCATCACTACCTTAGGCATTAGATTGTGTGATGCACCAAAGTCGTGCATTGCATTGTGAAGTATCTTGTCATGAACGTTGAGGCTGACATAGAAAGGTGGAACCACCCCCTCCTGGAATTTTCCCTCAATCTTTGGACCAAACAGGAGGGCAGGTTGATCATCATTCAAATTTACAGTGTCATTGTTTTCCCCTAGATTCAATGGTTTCAAAATTTGGCCTTTATATACATCTTGAGTGGCCAGCTCGGATAATGGTACATAGATTTTGATTCTGGCAATCTCACTCTCTAAATTGAAAGTGGACTGTATCTTTGGAGTGCTTGACTCTGTTTTATTTTCCACCTGGGTGACTGAAGCAGTTGGTAACCTCTCATTATGTACAGGGTTGAGAGCCATTGTTTCAGGAGTACTAACTGAAGTGCTAATACTGCTGGTTGGTTGGCTTTGTTTTTCAGTGCCTTGGTTGTCCTTTTCTTTGTGTTTATCAGAAATTTCAGCTGCTGTTTTGTCATTTGCAGCAGATTCTTTAGAAGTCTTATCAGGTCTTTTCTTGATGGTTACCTCAGGAGTCTTCGTTTTTGGATTTTCTTGGTTCTTTTTACTCCTAAGTTCATACTGTTCTCTGACCTGTAACATAGCATCCTCAAATCCTAATATGTAATCTTCAGTTTCTAACCATTCCTCATCCCAGTATGAAGGTGAGGGCTGGTCCTCCCCTAAATCACAGTTAAGGACTGAGTCTTCTATTTCAAACATGTTTATTGTATTCCCTTCAGAATCTTCTATGATTCCATCATCTTCATCTAAAAAGTTTTGGATTGGGGGAATAACTTGTTGATCTGATTCTTTTTGTTTGATGGGATCATTGTTGTTCCTTCTAAAGTTTTGGTTCTGATTTTGGTTCTAGTTTCTGTTCTGATTGCTAACTGTGACAACCATTTTTTCCATCATCTGTTGTAGTCTTTCCACATTTTTAGACAACTTGTCATAGTTTGGATCGGATGTGGAAGCTACATTGTCATCCCTATAGGTTACCCTCCTCTCGGACCTCAGTCTTGCTCTTTTCTCAATCAAATTTGCTTCTATGTTTACATCCCCTTTCTGCATATCTTCCAATGTGGTGTATTCTTTATCCCTGAGCTCATAGGCCATGTCAGCATCAAACCCATCAGGGTATTTTTCTAGGGCCATACCTTGTGGAGGGAGAGCATTGTAAATGCTGTTAAATCTTGTTGTATAATCATGGACACTCTCTCCTACATTCCTCTTGAGGCTCATGTATTCGGCTAGGAGTTGGCGAGGGTTTGCCCCAGTCTCCCATTTGTTTATGAAGGTCTGATATAATGCAGGGAGATCTTGGATGCTGCCAGGAGGTAATCCCTTAAACCATTTCTTTACATCACTCCCCAGGCTTTGGGAAAATATTCTCATTTTTATTGATTCATCGTCAATCTCCATGTAATCAAATGAATCCTCCATTTTATCTACATGTTGCTGAGCTGTTATGGACTCTTCTGCAGTAAAGTGTGGGATTTTTGACTGATAATCATTTGGTAAGGGTAACATAGGCTGAGGTAAGACTAATGGTGCGTACCAAGCTGCCATGATAATGTTATGATGGGGTAAAGGGTTAGCTTGAGCAGCTGGTATTTGGATGACAGGGCTATTTGGACCAGCAGAAGTCTGTTGAGCAGATCTAGGGTGAGATAGCCCCAAGTTTTGAAGGAAGTGAATATCGGGTGGTGTAGATGGAGGGGTTTCTCTGTTCCTAGTGTTTTGACTGCTGTTAGATGGTGTGCTGTGAACCTCAGGGTCTGGCTGGTCTAGATGGCTGAATGACCTAGTTCTAGGTAATCTGTTAGGTGGGTCTAGGTCAAGGAGAAAATGTGATAGAGCTGTTAAGTCTTTTGGTGCAGAATTAGCTCTATGAATGTGGCTAGAAATAGTGGTCTTTGAGGGATAGGAGCTCCCTTGAGGATACTCTCCGGATTGTCAACTACTTCAGGTGGATCAGGGTTGGGATAAGCTCTGGTGTGAATGGTCCTGAAAGCCAGAATGTTGTTTCCTAACCCAGCAGCTTAACCCTACTTATCACTTCTGTTGTGGTTAATGTTGTTTCAAAGGTTGGTCTTCCAGTGGAGTCTAATGTGATACCAAGTTAATCAGCAAGCCTATTGATCACCAATAGAGTCTTTTCGTTTAAGAATGATGGAGTCGCCAGGTGGAGGGTTTTAGGGTATATGCAAGGGGTTACACTGTCCACCACAGTGCTCAGGCACTATCACCTTTCAAGAAGCACCTCAAAAAACAAACTCCGAACAAAGATTTACTGGGAGGGCATTTACCAGATATGTCACCTCCCAAGGAGGGTGAGATCTGGAGGCTACCTGGCCCTTTCCAGGCTCTGTCTAACAGTGTGATGGGTACTCAACAAAGGAGGTTGGTTCAAGAAAGGAGTGACTTACTGTCAACCCAACCAGAGTTCTAAGTTTCTGGGTCATTGAGAATGTTTTAAGGTGAAATGCACTCAGAATTCCCTAATGGAGTCGCCATTATGTTGGGGTTCCCATGTTTTGGCCAGGTTGACAGAGACCAAAAGATGAGACAACATGGAACCACTTTGGGACCTTAGGATCTAGCCCTCCTAGGTCTAGAGAGGGATCTCTCTATGACAGTCAAAGATTTATGTCTTTGAAGCTCGAATGTTAAGGTTTTAGGCTATTTATATGCACAGGGTTTGTTTGCTTGATTGTTTATGTTTGGTTGTTGGGAATCAGGAATGAAAGGTCCAATATAAAACAAGGATGAGCAAAGAGGAAACTAGGAAAAGATAGATAACTTAGGGAACATCAAAGCCATTGGGCAATGGATTCAAGGAAGGATTTACTTGTGTTCAATGTGCAAGATTTCAATTGGGCTAGTCATCTAGAGCATTTGGATCTTAAAGATGGTTGATGAAATGGAACATTAAGGGCTGAAAATGAGTGAAGGGGAAACAACCAATTCTGTCTATAGATCAGGTCAGAGATCATTGAACTCCAGGCCTGCTTGGACATAACTGGAGGCAAGACAAGAGATCTTAGAAAGGCTTAATGAGATGGAAAGATCCTAGTGAGGCAGAGATAGGGTTCTAGACCTCCCAGTGTTCTCAACTCATCTAACTAAATCCTAACAAGAACATCTAAACATAGACTTCATTGATCCATACATCAGAGAGCAGGCAAAGACATCCACTACACTGGTTAGATAAATCCAAATCAATATTCAGATACATATATAAGCAGAAAACATAAAGGCTGGGAGAGCAGCAGCGTAAGGTACCTATCAAGGGTAAATCTTATGCCAAACTTCTAATGCGAGCCTGAAGAAACATGATGAAATGAAAGCAAGTCAATCACAAATACAGAAAAAGGAGAACATCACCAGCTTCTTTAGGTCAGGATCCAAAGAAACATGCTTGTCATATTAAAACAACACCAATCAGGTACGTCATTGCCCACAGCTTGAAAATTCAACCTGAATACATCAAATCTCAGTCTATCTTACAATATTACACAGAGAACTTGTCTCAAGAGGAGAGAGCTTGCAGTCTACTGATATCCAATCAACAACCAACAACCATTACAACAATTTCCCTCTGTGTTTTATAGTAGATGATGAACAGAAGGTCGACTGAGGTGGTAGGTGAACACTAAATGTGATATTAAACAGAGAAGTGAATGCAGGGCCGAAACCCATTCTGTTTGATTGCTGTGTATTTAATTTCCGTCACCTCTCCATGCGGGAGTGATCTTCTTCAGATATGAGTTTGACATGTTTCGGCTGCGGTACTCCTGGTGCTTTGAGCAAAATAAAATAAAATGCTGAGAAGTCTGCTACATAAATGCTCTGGTGATTTTGAACTTTTGTTAAGGTGGAAATTCCTTCAGGGACATTGTGCATAATAAAGGCTGTATGGACGCCCTATACTTGTCTAAGAAAGACATTCTGCTGGTGAATAAACCCTGATGTTACCTTTCTGTGCACAGGATCCTACTGACTAATCCTCGAGGTTTTCAAACTGACTCTTTGTCTTTTAAACTCACTATGTCAAGGCTCCAGATCTTCTTTAGGATGCCTTAATCTCTTTTGCTTCGTACTGAACACTCTGCCGCTCCATTTTGGCCTCTGACAGGTTAGCTCGAGCTTTTAATGGCGCTGGGAGACTTTTAAAAATTTTGAACCCTGTTCTCTTAAATGCATGTCCTGTGTTCATCTTCCCGGGTCATTTTCCATACATTCCCGTTGCTGAAGATGATCTTCCCTGATTTCACTGTCGCTGTGCAGAGGCTGCACATTATGGCAGTCTCTATCATTTTCCACCCTGAAAAAAACGGAAACTGTGAAGGAAACCATTGATGGGATGGCGGATGAGGTGTGGCTGCAGAAGATGGCCATGCAGATGACGAACAATGGAGAAATTGCGGACAACAGTGATAAATCGTTCTGGTAGAGGTTGGGTGGTCCGCGGGACAAATTTGACTGAAAACATTAAAGAACATGAATTTAAACACATATATGCAATAGAAAGGGCGAAAGTACGGGGAATACATGTGGATGGATGATGTGGCGGGTGGACTCGGTCATCGGAGGGTGGATAGGTCTGGATCGTTGATTGCGGATGAGATCAACGGCGGAAGATGCCGGACGGAGGACTAAGGGTACGGAGGAGACAGGTTAACGGGCGAGCAACTCAGACAATCGATGATCGTTGGATGAGACGTTTAAGATCCGACGGCTGCCATGCATTTCGCTGCGGGGTTTGGGCTGAACAATAATGTGCGGGAAGATAGCGGTTTCGCCACCATACAGAAGACACGCAGCAGGCGCCCAGTGGAATCTCTGGGCGATGGAAGAATACCGCCAGTTCGCAAATGGTGGTGCGGAATAAACCAAGCGGTTTCAGGGATAGTGCGCTGCGGGGTCCACTGGCGGAGGAAACGTGGACCGTCGGATCAATATGTAAATGGACGACGATGGCCTAGCCCATGAATCAATGGTGAAAACGCGGGTACTAGTGATTTAATTACCGCCGTCCGATCGGCTGAGATCACCGGTTGAGGTTGCGACCGAAATGGTTTGAGATAGGCACCTTTAGTACTAGTTTTCAGTCATAGCGTCGGGTTCTGTGAAAGTGTAGGAGCGGGGCTAGCGGAGAAAAAAGGGCTGAGGCTTGTTGTATAGTTCGGAATGGGTTTTTAAGACCTTTTCAATGAAATTATGATTGAGGCCCATTTTTAAAGCATTTTAAGGTTAGCCTACGGCAACGATAAGAGGATGAAGGATGAATAAGCCAAACAAGGGGTGGAAATAGGATTTCAAGGAGATCTTGAGGGGAATTTAGGGATGAACAAGGAAAATTAGGGCACAAAGGTATTTTGACAGAAGGAGGGAAAAGGGGATAAAAGGGGACATTGGAGGGGCAATGTAGGCCTTTTAGAAATGGGGCAGTAGATAGGATTTACACAAGGCAAAGCACTCAGAGACTTCAAGGAGAATGGGTTTTCAGGGGAAAGGCATTCCTTGAAGGCTCCACGACCATCCAGCCCCCATCTTGCTTGTCAAGAATTTCATAGGGGGGCTAACAGGCCCAAACCAAGATCCAGGCACTAAAAGAGGGAAAATGCCAATCTAGACTTGGAATTTTTGCACAAGCTTCTCTACAGGTCTCTCAAACCCCATGATGGAGACATCCACCAATTTTGAAGAAATTGGGACAAATTTTTGTTTTTTGTGAATTTGGAGGCCTATAAGCGTAGTGCCACTAGCGCTATGATTTTCCCTCAGGAATCCTAAGAGGGAGAGCTTTATATTTTTGGATTTATCATGCCTAGTACACTATTCTCACCAAATGTTAGAGCATTTGGAGCATTTTTGACCCCTCAAAATTTCAAAAAACACCTCATTTTTCACCATTCTACCTCATTTTCAGGCCTGGCACTGTGCTCAAATAAGTTTTGGAAATTTGAATTTTTAAATAGGTTACAGGTGCTCAATCAAAAAATAAAAAGGTATATCTGGAAAGAATACTCCGCAGGCTTTCCAACGGGCCATCACAGAGCAAAATCTAACATCGGGAAGGCCCCCAAAACTTGGCTACAACAAGACCTATTTTCTGCCTAGGATGGCGCTGCGCTTATAGATAACACTGTGTGTTTTTGGCCAAAAGTCAACAAAACACTCTCATTTATTGCAAAATGATATTTTTATGTTTTTTGAGGAAAATCACTCTAGAATTAGGCGCTAGAAGTTATTTTGGAATTTATTTCGTGAGATATTTTGTGCCTTGGGCATTTATGACATTTATGAGTGATTTTGATATTTTCCAACCCTATGTAGGGTTTTTTTCCCTCCTTTGCTAAGATAAATAGAGCATGAGGGTTTCATTTTAAATGTTGGAATTTGATGAGTTTTGAGAGAAATACATGGTTTTCTTGAGTTTGAAGAAGAAATTGGTCTTGTGGAGTTTGTGAATGGTCTGCTTTGATTGATGATGAAGGAAGCTAGCTTGCAGGATCCCTAATCATGGTTAATGGTGATGTGTCTCTATTTAGTTCTTGTTTCCTTATGTATCATTTTGTTACATCCTTCTATGTTTCAGTAGAACAAAAAAGTATAGGTTAAGAAATGTTGTTTGAAGCACCTTAGTCCTTCCTGTTTTCTATTGTCTTTATGTTTTCCTCTGCTAGGCTAGTTTAAGGAATTCTTAGTTGCTTCTTAGACCTAATTATGCTTGTTTATTCCATGAATGGTTCAATATAGTAGTTTTCAAATATGTTTTATGGTTAGCCCTGCTTATTTGATGCTATTTAAATCTGTTTTGGAATCTCTCTTTGAAGTACTACTTGTTAGGTTTTAGTCAAAGAGGCCATGCTCTGATCATGCCCTTTGTCCATGCTTGAGAAGTTGCCTTAAAGTTCTTTGTAGCTTGATCATAGATGCTTAGGAGTTCCCTCTTCTTTGATTAAATTTATATGTTATCTTGTACGTTTCTAAACCTTGAAGGTTTAAAATCACTAGAAGTTAGATAATTTTCTTGCTTTCTATGGTTCACTGAATTATTCATCTTGAATGCTTGTTTTCTTAAGTATAATAAAAAAGCTATTGTTTTGCCCTATCTTATGAATATTTCCTTATGTTGATCAGTATTCGAGACCATCTTTTTTAAAAGTTACTTTTTTAAGGATTCTTCGCTGCCCTTATACACCTACTATGCTCACAAACTTTATGATCATTTCACTTCACACATGCCTTAAAGATCCATTTGATCATACTAGATTTTCCCTGTTATGCATCTTGTTTGATTGTTGAGATATCCATGACTTTCTTAGACTCCATAGCCCAATTATTTGAAGACCTCTCACTCCACCTATTCTACTTGATCATCTTACCCAACCAAAACAAACAACAAACCCTACACTTAACAACTAGCCTAAAATCAAACCCTAAAAGCAAAAAATTTCACATCCTTTGCATACAATAGAGAGAGCCCTCTCTGAGTCCAGGAAATCTAGATCCTAGGACTGCAAAGACTAGTCTGATGTTACCCTGTGCATTTGGTCTACCAATCTATCAAATCACTGGAAACTAACACCATGCACCCTAAATTCAAAAAGGAGATCGTACATGCAACCTGTTACTTTCAAAGCAATCTAGTTTAGATTTTGATCCCACAATATCCTTTTTCTTCCTTGATTTCCTTTTGCCTTTTTTTTCCGATCAAAGTGAAAACTAGAGTGCTTCAAGCATGCTCCAATAATTCTCTAAGTGTGAAAGAGTATGAGAGAATGGAAGAGAGCTCAATCCAAAACTATAAAAAAGGCTAGCAACTATTTCTCTGATTCCTTTTTTTATCATTGATGCCTCTAATTTCTTCATTTTCCTTCAATTTCCCTCTCATGCAATTCTGTGACCCTTCATCTTTGTTTTCTCTTATTTTCCTTTATTTCATAAATAAAATTCCAATTATTGCCACTTTTCCTTTTCTAATTCCTTTTCCAATTTCCATAGACATAAATTAATCATAAGTGGTCCCCAACACTATTGTTTTCCTAACATTTAGCTTGGAATACGTGTCCCATGACATTGGCCTTATTTTATTTACATGGAAAATCAACCAGGGTTGTTACAAACGCCTCCCCCTTGGGGGAAAACCATCCTCGGTGTTTTATGACACATATGACCAACAAATCACTGCAAGACAAAACATGTTTCCCATGGAGATTTATAACATAGCTCGATGCAATATTTACAATGAAAAAACAACTACAAAACATGACAAACATGAAAAATGTGACAAACATGAAAAACATAACAACCATACTGCTTATTGGAGTTTTATAACAGAGCTTATTGTATTATTCACAACAACATATATATACACATATACATATACCAAAAAAATCATTTGTTTGAACCAACAAATATTGAAGGATATAAAGCTCACATTTGGTCAACCATCTCCCATGTAGATTTATTGGACCCAAAGTGCTTCCACTGTACTTTAACTTGCTTGATTGCTCGATTCCGGAGCATGAGCATCTTTCACTACAAAATACACTGAGTTTCTGACTAGAATTCTCCTTTTAGTTCCAGCTGCAATACAAAATAGTCAATCACATGATCAATATATTTCACATACTTCTTAAGAAATGACACATGGAAAACATCATGGACATGCAATATTGGAGGCAGTACAATTTGGTATGCCACATGTCGAATTATCTCAAGGATATCGAAAGGCCCACAATACCGAGGTGCCAACTTGGCACACAATATGATCCTCAAGGAGTTGTTCTTGGGCTTGATGCGAAAACACACATGTTCCCCATCCTGAAACTCCTTAAATACCTTGTATTGATATGCATAACTCTTATACTCATCCTATGATTAGTTTATATTCTTCTTGATATCCTACATTCCCTGTTCCATCTCTGTAACAAGTTTGGTCCAATCAAAACCCTATTCAATAGATCACTCCAACTTATAGGAGTATTACAACTCTGCCCATAAAGTGCCTCAAACAGACTGATCTTCAAAGATTCCTAATACCCATTGTTGCAAGAAAACTCTACCAGTGGAAGATACTCCTCCCACCTCCTTTGTTGATGCATAACATACATTCTCAACATGTCCTCAAGAAATGTTTTGACCCTCTCCGCCTTTCCATTTGTTTGTGGATGATAAGTTGTGCTAAAGGCTAACATTATACCCAAACCTGCAAACAATTCTTTCCAAAACTTGGAAGTGAATTTGCCATCTTTTTAAGACACAATCTTCCTGGGAATACCATGAAACCTGTTGGATTTAGGGGTCCTGACCCAGCTTCGGTTTTAAGGTTTTCCAGCAAACCCCGATACTAATGGCCCTTTCAGCAATGGCTTGCTTACACAGGTCAAGCTCTCACCTGAAGTAGTATGGGAGGGTGTTGGAACCAGGTTTCCGCACCCTGAGAGAGAGAAAGTTAATTAAAGGGGGTCCCATTAGATCTAACAACCCTACGCTGGAGAAGCCCTAACCCAGAAACCCTTAACAATATATTGGCGAATTAACCCAAGTAAAACCCTGTAATCAGACGTAACAACTTAGTAATCAGATGTAACAAGACAAATTACAGCCAGATCTATGGATTCATTCCCTTATATAGCATCGATCCACGTGCGCATCAATAAACCATCAATATTCAGAAAATTTACATTATCTCATAAATAACATATAGCACAACCTGTAATCATAACACATAAATACTCAGATATCAAAAAACAATCTTCTCATTCATTCATATCCATATCTAACTTACAGACTCTATGACCAGCCCTCGCACACAGCCAATGGGGTTTGCACACATCAGGACTTTAGGGTCTCCGCGCACACATCCAACAGGAGCCCTTACTCAAACGATCAACTAAAAAGATCACAAGTTCGTATCAAGCTTATCTTATCTCTTCCTTTTCTACCTCTAGACTCGATTTACCTATCTATTTATAACAACTTAGCCTACGATACTTCTATGGTCCGCAAACCGTTGTTTGTGGACTCCTGGTCTACCCTTTGACCCATTACAACACAACGGGGCTTCGAACCTTCCCAAAGCCCCTAGGATAGACCACAAATTACTAAAATAATACAAAAATGGACCAATAATGCGGTTAGGGAACATCGTTCCAACAGTCCCCCCACATAATCTTGTGACTCGTCCCAAGTCACAGCACCGATGGGGTCTTCATTGTTTCCTTGAGCTACTCGATAGCGGTAGTCAATGGGGGCAGAACATGGATGCTCTGTGCGGCTGCGGTCTGCTCAATGTCAACAAAATTCTGCGAAGTGGGGCCTTCAGTTACAGTTGTGACACTATCTAAGGTCTGGTTCAACTGTGGCATGGCCCCTTCTAACTCCTGCGAAATCTTGAGAGCTTCATCAGCCCAGGGCGTTAGATGGTGGCTGAGTACCTGTTTCTTGTGCCGGAGCCCCACAATTTCACTTCTGAGCGCGTGGCTGGTCCGAAGGTGCGCTAGTCACTGGGCTGGAACAAGGGTGGTCATACTGGCTTCCATCTACTCACAATCTTGTTCCTTTTGGTGCAACTCCTGATTGATTTGGCGAAGGAGAGGGTCATGTTGCACCCGGGACCATAATTCCATAGCAGCCTCAAACAGAGTGATTCCCTTACTGATCTATGCGGTAATAGTGTTTGTTGCTTCTGTGACCAGCGCAGCTCGCTGGGCGCGAACTTCTGGGGGGTCTCAGGCTGTAGCTTGGCCTGCAACAATGTGAGCTGAAGTTCGCCGGTGACGAAGGTAAATAAACTGTGTAGCTTCGCACCCGTCAAGCGCCTTTTTAGCACTGGTTTTGAATCCTTTAAAAGCTTCCCTCTTTGTCATTATATTTGGCATCTAGCCCCTTATGTTTCAATTTTTCTCACTACTTTTTACTACACCCTTTCCATTCTCCTCTATCCTTTCCCTATTTGCTAAAAAAAATTCAAATTCCTCCTAATTTGGCTATTTTTCATTCAAATGCTAAAAATGCCCTAAACTATTCCTAATTAGCCATTTGCATGTCTAAGAGCTACCTAATGATATGCTGTCCTATCTATTCCCTATTCTAGTCAAATATTTTCCAAAAGGGAAAATAAAGTCCTGATGATGAACCACACTGGTTGGTTCGAAACGCGTCGACCTCGTTCTTTTGCATGTGATTATTACCGAAAGAATTTCTACTAATTTGTATTATGGATCACAGAAGATTAGATTCCAAAAATTATTTTAATTTTATATATGAAATTACTATAATTTTAGCCAAAAAAAAAGTAAATAATAAAAAAAGGTTCATTGAGCTCCCTAGCTCAAATCCTCATCACACAATTAAGTGTCATATAACCGAAAGCTAATTCTAAGTCCATAACCGAAAGCTAATTCTAAGTCCAAGTCACGAAGGGAGGACACATCGCACCAAGTCTTAAAAATATGTCACAACGTGTATAGCCCCAAGCTCATCGTTGTCAAATATTAAAACTTGACACCTAGTTAAACAATATTTGTCTTCCATACCCGGAAAATGTGGGATTATTCCCATTGAATAAGAGGAAACAGTAAATGAAAGCCATGCAAGTAATGAAAGTAGAAGATTCAGCACGCAATTAAGGAAGGTTGAATATTTTGTCATCTCCAATACTAGTAGTTGAGGATTTGGAAGGCCCCGCACCTCCAACACAATAAAGTAATATGGAGGATGTGGTTGCTGCAGCAGTAGCTTTCAATGCGCTCAATTTTTATCAGTCAATTTTCGGAGGGATATGAAACTTAGGGTTATTGTTGGATAATCCTTGCTGATTTTCAGACATACCTACAAGTTATCTCAAATTTTATTCAATCTCGACTTCAGAGAAAAATGAAGGTGAAAAATCAACGTTCTCTGGGTTGTTTTGAAAGGTTTCTTGCCAGTGAGAGAACAAGAGCTTGATTCTCGGGGATCTCATGGAAAACATGAAAGGGTTCGATGACAATTTCTTCAACAGATTTGTAGAAGGAGCATCCACCAGCTGTAGACTAATTCATGATTTGAAAGCATCTTCTTGGTCTTTGGAAGCTTTTTCAAGCATGTTTGGAGCATCTGCGCTGAGACAGTTATGAGAGACACCCAATACAACATTTTTTATTTTCCTTCGTTGGATATAGATGAGGCTTTGAATGTTGCTAGCTGCTGTTATGAAACCAATATTGTTGAGAGCAGAAAAGATAGAAAAGTGACATATTCGAATGCTGCAACAGATGGAACTGCAAAAAGGTCCAAAGGCACTGAAAAGGGATGAGATAGTGGAAGAATTGAGAAGCTTAAAACCATCAAATGTATTTGAAGGAGTTGTAGAAGAAAACGAACTTCAACAACCAGTAACTGGCACGACACAAAATTTTGATGCTTGTGGTGATTTAAATACATCGAACCACATTCAAACCATACTGACTCTGAATGAAGTATTAGATTGATCACAAGATTGTCTTTCTAGTAATCATATTTCTGATGTTGAGAGAAGCAGCATTGGGAGTTTATTGAAGACAACCCTGCGACCGAAAAGTCACCACCAGTAATTGCAAGCTCGAAACCAGAAAATATCGATTAACCAATAATGTGGCAGTAGAGCAGGGGAAAGTTGGTCACTAACAAGAATTCTGCATTTGATGCAGAGATGAACGATGGGGTTGATGCATTATCCATTTATCTTCCTAATTATTTTCAAGATGGTGTATCCATTGCATCATTCCATGTTATCTAGAAAGGAAAGATAGTTGTCGGTTCTGCTAGAAATGATGGTCTAGATCCATGGATAGTTGAAAGTGTGGCACCATGGATCATCACTTTGGCAACAAGCACCATTGATAGACAATATCCTTCATATGCAATTCTTGGAAACACCATAAAATATATAGGGATAAGCCTATCTGAGTTCCAATTGCCAAAGAGGAAAATGTATCCATTAGTATCATCAACTGATGTCAAAGATCCACATGCAAAGGAAACTGATGCACAAATCTGCCTCCAAGGAGCTCTAGATCTAGACAAAGTTAAAGTAGAAAGTGTTGCCTGCCTACGTGGTGACAATGACATACTCAAGCTGGATGAAAGCCATTACTGGAAAGGAATTCTCATGTACAGTAGGCTAATGTATGATACATGACTTCAAATATCCTTCCTTCACTATCTCATAACTGAAAGGATATGTGACTGTGAAAAGAACGGTGACAAATGTGATAAAAGGCTCTGCAACTTACAAAGAAAGGTTGAATATCCTCCTGGTGCTTTAGTTTCAGTGGAACCAGAAAAGTTTGAGTTCTCTAAGCTTGGGGAAAAGGAATCTATCAATTTCATATTAACAACAACAAATAGCTCTGGTGGGGAGTACGTGTTTGGATCACTCATATGGGAACATCCTCAGTACTTGGTGGTAAGTTCCATTGTGGTGAATTTAGTAACTAATGAAGTTTTATGTGGTGAACTTGGGAGGACATCATGATGAGAATCTACAACACCAAATAGTAGTTGATTCTCATTATGAACTTATCTTCTACTCATACACTAGAAGCTTGGTTTTGATGATACTCTAGAAGAAGAAGAAGAGCTACAACAGGAAAGACCTAAAGAGTTTTTATTATGTCCTTTAATCTTATGTTTTAGTTTAACTTCTGAAGACAATGCTGATAGCAATATTTCATTATCATGCTTAAGTATGCTGTAGAGATTGAGCCTCACAGTTTACTATGTCAGGAGATTTTTAGTCATTTCCAGGAAATAGCTACCTTTTACAGAAAATCTGGTTTTTATAGCAAACCCAGCAGGTAGCTATTTTCCCAGAAATTTGAATGCAATAGATTTATGGGTTGTAGGTGGTATATTTAACCCAGATTTCAAGGAAGAGCATAAGTAGTAGATCATCAAGTGGTTTTTAGATTTAAAGGGAATAGTTGGTGCAGGTGGAAGGCGGTTTCACATTTCTTGCAGCAGTGAAGGCAGTTCCACATTAAAAGGCAGAAGATTGATTAGGTGTCAAACAGTTCCACATTTCAAGGCAGCAGTTGAGGACAGTCAAATACAGGTGGCAAAGGGATTAAGGCAGGTGGAAATCATCATCAACAACTCTCAACAGTTGCACTTTTGGAGGAAGATTTTCCACAAATTCTGGGAAAACCCTCCACATCATCAGCTCGATCTTCATCAACAATTAAAATTTCATGTAGTGTTTTGAAATATACTATTGGACATCGAATGTTTTTCTCTTAGATAAGCTTTAATATATTTAGTAAATTGTAATAAATTTCCAGTTAACAACTTAACCAAGGTTGTGGGTCCTAGAAGATCTGTTAGTTTTGTATAAATATAGGTAAAGCAATCAAATCAAAGGTGGGAGAGGGGGGTGGGGGGCAAGAGAGAGGATTGGCAGCACAGGGCTGAGTGCCCTGTTGCTGATTCTCATGTCATTCCCGAACAGTGTACTGTTGAACAAATAATACATTCCAATTAAACTCTTGAGGATTCACAACAATATGGTGTGTGTATTTTCCTTATGTGTTTCCATATCTCAGATCTTCATTTTCCAGATTGTAATATATATACAGTACATGATTATCAATTTTTATCAGTCTTGTTCTTCAAGCTTTCTTGATAAGATGTGTATGGAAAATCTATTCATAAGCAATCCCCGTGACAGAAATCTATTAGACGTATGATGAGATTCTTTTAAGTCTTGTGAAAGCTTTCTTTCATTAATACATTTCAGGTTTGGAATCCTTTGTTATCATTTCATCTACACAGTGGATTTCTATTCTATAGACCCACAATATTTCTTCTATTCTTCTGACCATTTGACTACAAACTCAACCTTGCTACCACATCATATCAGTTACCTCATATGTGTCAGAGTATTTTAGTTGTTCAACATTCCTTTCAGAGTGCTTGAGATCTAATCACTTTCCAAAAACCCAATCAAATCATAAAAAATTGCCTTAGATCTTAGGATGTGTCTGGTCAGGCACTTGCTGCAGTCAAAGTGCTGATTCCATCACCAACATCTTTTGGTGCATTTGTCGAGAGACGAAGGCCTTGAAATGAAGTATTCTCCCCAATCCCTTGTATTAATTGCTGAAGATCGATTCTTGAAGGTGAATAAGAATTGATAACTTTAAAGAGGACTACAGCTTTTCACCTGGCGACTCCATTGTTTCGGATGACTTCACGGGGATGTAGAGATCATATTTTCAGTGGAAGTTGTGGATAAACAGCTATAGATTTTGGAATTCTAAAAGGCACATCAATGCAGAGGTAACATTTAAAGTTTTTCCTCATTCAGTAGCTGATGATTTGGATTATTCTTATAGTGCAGACATTCAATGCTTTATGAGTATCCTGCATTGTTATTATTTTCATCATGAGCTGCACTATGTTATGATATGGATTCTCTTAGTTCTGCCTTTAAGATTCCAAATCCATATGAGGGTTTTTTAGTTGTTTGAATGGTTATACAACAAGTTTCATATTGCATAAATATTTCCATTCAAATTAGATTAGAAGTAGAGGAATGAATAAGCTCGTTGTTGTGAGCATTTTTACAGAATGTTAGAGTTCAATTATCAGTATTAGTTTGGAGAAGTAAGTTGTAGAATTGAAATGATCCTTTTGAATCCATTACCCAATGACTTGGCATGCTGGTCTTTTTTTAGTCAAATGAGCATAATTGCAGGTTGTGGAAATAAGAGCTGAATAAGGCACTGGAACTACGGTTCTTGATAGCTCGTAGGGGGAATATCATCCCCAATTAGAGAAATTGTTAGCACTGGTTTTGACTCCTTTCAAAGCTTCCCTCTCTGTCATTCTATTTGGCCTCTAGCCCCTTATGCTTCAATTTTTCTTGCTACTTTTTGCTACATCCTTGCCATTCTCCTCGATCCTTTCCCTATTTTCCAAAAATGTTCAAATTCTTCCTAATTTGGCTATTTTGCATTCAAATGCTAAAAACAACCTAAATTATTCCTAATTAGCCGTTTGCATGTCTAAAAGCCACCTAATGATATGCTGTCCCATCTATTCCCTATTCTAGGCAAATAAAATTATATTAATTTTATATTCTATATATGAAATTATTATAATTTTAGCAAAAAATAATAATAAAGAAAAGGCTTCATCGAGCTCCCTAGCTCTTAGCTCAAATCCTCATCACACAACCAAGTGTCATATAACTGAGTGCTCATTCCAAGAGCTAAGTACAAGTCCAGGTCATAAAAGGAAGACACATCGCGCCAAGTCCCAAGAAAATGTCACAACGTGTATAGCCTGTTGGGGTTCCAATGTTTTGGCCAGATTGGCAAGACCAAAAGACCAGACAACATAACAACCACTTTGGGATCCTAGGATCTATCCCTCCTAGATCCGGAGAGGGATCTCCATAAAACAAAGGATGATATATATATTTGAAGCTCAAAATGAGATATTAGGCTAGGTATGAAGCACGAGGGGGGTTTTAATGATGTGGTTGGTTGTTGAGTTGGTCATGAGATCATCAACTGAGAACGTAATGGGGGGAGAGGAGCAAAGCGGAAAGATGTCTCGGTAAAAGAGGACAGGTTAGGAATGTGCCATCCATTGGGCTATGGAGTCATGACAGGAGATTACTTGCAAACAACTAAGCAAGGCTTCTAGAGGGAAAGTCATCTATACTAAAGGATCTTTTAGATGGATGGTGGAATGGAACAACAAGGAAAGAGGGTGAAAGAAGGAAAGGAAACAAAGGGCAGTCTGCAGATCAGGCCAAAGGTCATTTAACTCCAGGAATGCTTTGACATGCTCAAAGGAAACTCTCAATGAAGGCACAAAGGGCAGCTTATAGATCGGACCAGAGGTCATTTAACTCTAGGTCTTCTTTAGCATGCTCCAAGGGAAAAACAGAGATAAGATTTAACACAAAGCTAGAGTCTATAGGTTGGAGAAGGACCTTTAACCTTCCCTACTTTGACATCAACTCAAGGGATCTTAGAAGAGCCAATCTATTGAACAAGGACCCCAGTGGACATGGCTTACACTAAATCCCTGGTATCCCAAATCCTCTAGCTTGAACTCAACAAGAACAACTAAGAAGCAAACCCGAATTCATGCATCAGCTAGTAGTGAACAACAACTACTACACTGGCTAAATTGCATGCTTTTGCTCTTAGTTTCACGTTCAGCGGAAAACATTGAAGGTAGGGAGAGCAGAAACATAGGGTACCATGCGAGGGTAAATCCTATGCCAGATTTCTGATGCATACCAGAAGAAAATGAACAACATGGAAAAATGTAATAAAACAGTGTAAGATAAAACATCACTCGTAGTAATAGACCAGGATCCCGTGAAATTTTCTTGATTAATTGATGTAAAACTAGTCACATACACTGAGCTCAATGGCTGATCACAGTCCAAACTTCTTCCTCCCAGCCTACTACATTACACACTACTTTTCTGCTCCCTCCCAAGACTTTTCTAACAATCAAAATGAATCCCTACAACTACAACATCAACAACCGAACCCTTTACAATATGTTCTCTGGGATTCTTATAGGAGAATGAATAATAGCAGGAGTAAATGTACATTTAATTGGACTCATTAAGACGGAGTGGAGGAAGAAGGTCGAGCCCACTCTGCTTAATGAATCTGCATGTTGTGTGTACTCTTTAGGCTGCTTTGGGAGTCTTTGTCAGGTCGAGATTGACCTCAGATGTGTTCTTGAAGTCCTTTCTGGCTGTTTGGAACTCTGCGATGCCTTCTGGAATAAATGACCTTGGTAGAAAGTTCTTTAGGTCTCCATGCTTCATAACTGTGGTCCTGACAGTCTTTAAGAAGCTACTGTCAGTGTAATTAACCGTTTCTGGGCTCGAGGAGGCATGGAGACTTCAGTGGGAAGGTGTAATTTTTGGAAAAACGGTGCTTTGCTGACATTAAACACAGATATGGCTTGTTTCATGTGCTTTTTGGTCTTCACACTGCATCTTCATCCTTTGAACGTGGGATTAAGCGTTAAGCATTCAATAATTGGTATTAACCCTTTTAATCCCTACTGCTGATACACTGGCCGATGCTGAAATGGCCTCTCTGCGCTCTAAATCACAATGACCGTGATCATGGAGATGAAGTGAATTTCTCACTCTCTAAACCCTTCACAATGGAATAAATCTGTTATAAAATCCCAGGGTGGTGGTGGAAGAAATGCTATGGAGGCCAAGGGGAATGGTGAAAAGGGGCAAAACGCTACAAAAATGGTAAGAAACGGGTGACTGATGGAGGTCTGGTGGGGGAGAGGTTGCGGACCGTCCGATTAGAGGAACAGATGAGGACTAACGGTCGGGGTCAACGGATGGAGGGGTTAATAGTCAAATGGGCAGAGAAATAAAACTTTAGTGCTAAAACACCAAAGCTTTAACCTTGGGCAAATACAACGGAAATCATAAAAAATGAATGAAGCGAGGCTTATGATGTGGGACTCGGCACGGGCAGAGGGCGATTAGGTATGAACCGTCAGATCCCTTGAGATCAACGGTTGCGATCTAATCGCATCGGAGCAAAGCGGGGCCGAAACTACGATGGAGAAATATGAATGAACGAGGCGATGCAATGAGGACCGTTGATCTAACTTAGATGGACGGTCAGGATTGGATCGGTGGATCGAAATCAGGGGAGGCAGCGGGGTGACACATTGTAAGCTTTCGATTGGTGGCGGTGCGATTGAGTGCCAGCCGTCTGATCTGGGTCAAGATCGACGACAGAGATTAAAATTGCGGGGAGGAAGACTGGAGCGATGGGAGGGTAGGCGATGAGATCTGGGCCGTCAGATCCTGAGAGATCAACGACTGTGATTGGATTGGAGGATCGTGATCGGGGAACGCAGAGGGAGGTGCATTAAGAATTTCCGATCGACGATTGGTGCTCGACCATTGGATTACAACATGAATCAACAGCGGAGATTGTAATCGGAGGGGTAACAAAGGGGAGAGGTGGGGCATGAGAGGACTTGCGTGGACCATCGGATCTATATAGATCGACGGCGGGTATTACACCCACTCTCCATAGAACAACAAACAATCGCATCGGATATTTCTGAAGTAACAAAGAAATGCGCTCGCCGCGAGACCCCCGATTGCAATAAGCGCCTGCGGGCTCAGTGCCTGGTCTTGGTGCCCGGTTGCATGGAGGGGAAGTGGTTAGGGCTGGGCCGAAAGGGGCTTAGCCTGTTATAAAGTGGAAAGTGGGTTTTTGGCCTGTTTTTAATGCATTTTAAGGCCAAAGGAGGCATTCGGTAAAGGGAATAAGGAGTTTTAAGCCAAACAAAGGTAATTTAAAAGGCTTTAAAGGGGATTTGGGATGATTTAAAAGGGTAAGTGGGGAATTTAGAAGGGGAGGAAAAATGATGAAAACAAAGGCTTAGAGGGAATGAAATGAGAGGGAAAAGGAGGCCTTTTGGGCATTTTCTTCACAAACAGAGAGGCTTTAAAACTGGGAACAACAATGAGGATTTATCAAAGGGAAAGGCACAAGGAGGCTTCAAGGATGATGTGTTTTTAGAGGGAATGCATTCCTTGAAGGCTCAAAAACAATTTAGCCCCCTATTTTCTTGTCAAAAATTCATAGGGGGCTAACAGTGGCTCCACATGGGGATGGCTTCTTCTTGAAGGAGTCAAGAATTCAAAAAATGATCTCTGGTGTAGGCCAGATGCCTGGTAATTGACACACCTTTTCTTTTCCTGGATCATCTGCCACAAATCATGAAGACATTACATCAGCAGTAAACATTCTCCCAAACAACTACCTACACAAACTATAGTCCTAACATTTTTTCTTTTAGGTGCATTTGGACTTGCAGACCCTTTACATCATCAATTTTTTACAAACAGGAAAATAAACCTATTCTATTTCTAGCCTTATTTATCCATGAGGCCAAATTAAACTATTGGCCTCATAGCTTCTCTACCTAATCTATATCTGCTAGGATTAAACTGTCTAGCAGATTTCTTCTCTACATTCTAAGACAGAAATTGAAAAACAGTCAAGCCAGGATTAGACTGTCTAGCTTGCTGGACTTTGCTGAAGTTAAAAACAACTAACTACATGCTCAAGGCTGAGCTTTATTGAGCTTTCCTACCTACTCTACTCTACTTGGAAATCTCTGATGCTCTAGGTGATACAATAATTCCAGTACATCTAGTCAAGCAATAGCAAAAAAGGGGAGAAAAACTGACTGCTCATCAGAGACAACCGTAGGATGCTTTGCATGTGGATCTTCAAAACTGAGGCCACCAGCAGTGGTGACCATTTCTGATGTATTTGGCTCTTGCAAAAGATTAATTATTGAGGGGCTGATCCAATCAAGGCCTCCATGTATTTTGCCACAGGATCAATCAGAACATGATATAAACCTTCTTCTTTAAGGCCTGCCATGGCTGGTAGGCTATCTATATCCCGGGCAGCTTCAACCATTGCACCTATAGTGTGGCCTTTGTAAACACACTCCTCTCTTTCCTGGCGGGGAGTATTTGGCATATGAGAATCAACTGGGAATACCTCTTCTTCCACTGGATCAAGACAAAGATATTTGTGGGAAACAAGGTTTCCCTCATCTTCACTTTGGCCTGAAGTGGAGGGCTCATCATATATGGCAGGGCTGTTCTCTTCAGACCCTGGCCAGTTCTGCTGGAGAGAACTGAACTTTGTGAAAAATTTAACATATTCTTGAGCAGGAGTTGCTTTGATTACCTTGACCCCTTCAGGCGAAGGCTCCAGATATTCCTCTTACTCAAGATTTTCTTCATGTCTTTATTTTTTATCCTCTGCGCTGAAGAGCTGCTGGCTTCCATATTCTTTGAAATTATTACTGATGATCTAAAATATAACAGAGTGAAGATTCAATGAATCTTCATCTGCTATCATGCTTTCAACACTGTCTTCATCGGTGTCATATATGGCCTGCATCGGCTCATTACTTTCTAGCAGTTGATGGTCACGATCTTCCTCCAATGAATCTGCTGATGATGGCCCTACAAGCTTAGCTTCCCTTTGGGAAAAACCATCATCAGATAGATTATTATTAGATAAATCATAATTATAAGCAACGTTATCCATCAAATCTTCTGGAATCTTAGCAAGTCTTTCCTCTAAATAATCTGCAAGTTCGTCTTTTGATTTACACTCTGGTTCATCACACATGCTTTGTGTGTAACTCATGTCTTGCAGTGATCTGATTTTTTCTTTTTGAGGACAAGGAATAGGTCTCTTCCATTCATCATGTCTGGTCTCAGCCTCATGTTCTTCCTCTTCTATGTTAAGCAGGGCGTCGGCAATCTCTATCAATCTTTCCAACTTGTTCTCTAAAGAGATCTGCACTATTTTCTCTGCTCGGTCTTTATTTGCTGCTTTCAATCTTTCCTCCCTACACTTTATGTTGTATTCGACAGTAATTTCTATGCTCTGCATTTCCTCCAGGCTTGAAGGCTCTCTTTCTCTTATATGGAATTCCACCTTGGGGTCAAAAGAACTTGGATTGTGTAATAATGCCCATCCTAAAGGTGGTTTTATATCAGAAGGTATTGCATTGTATACCTTACTAAACCCGGCTGAAAATTTTTGTATTGTCTCTCCTCGTTGTCTTCTCAAATTCTGATATTCTTCTAGGATGAGGAAGACATTTACAGGGACTGCCCATCTATCGAGGAAAACTTGAGAAAATTGATGAAAGCTGAAGATGCTTGCTGCTGGAAGGCTTTTGAACCAACTCTTAACATTTCCTTGTAATGAAAATGCAAACATTATAATGCGTACATCATCTTCTTCTATTTCATACAAGTCAAGTAAATCCTCGATATTTTTCACATGTTCCTCAGTAGTGGCCCTTTTCCTTTCTCCATCAAAAAGAGGCAGCTGGTTTATAAGTTCTGCAGGAAGGGGTTGGAAGATAAGAGGTAAAAATAGAGGCTTATATCTTTCAATGACCTTTGTAGGTGTAGGTGGTGTAACCAAAGGCTCATGGCTTCTTGACGTTTATTTAGGAGTGGGAGATACAACATGAGGCTCTTGTTCCACCAGGTCTTTCACAGGAGTATAGGCCCGCTCATGGTCTGAAGACTGAGGCTTGAGATATTTCCCATACTCAATGTGGGTCTCATCCTTGTACACTTGATTAGGTTTAAATTAGGACATAACATAGTGATAGATAAAAACAATGCATTCTTTAAACCAGATCCAACCTAAATGTTCTACCCTTCTATGAGGTCTGGCCATCTTTCAGGTTCTTCCTCCAGTGGAGTCTTTTGAGAGGTATGGTGTGTGGAGTCACCAGGTGGATGAATATGAATGTTTGAAGCAGGATGCTGTCCACCATCAGCAATTGAATGCCAATCTAACCAAAGATTTGGGTCTTTTGAGTGCCTAAATACGTTTAAGGTGAAATGCACTCGTTCCCCAGTGGAGTCACCATTATGTTGGGGTTCCAGTGTTTTGGCCAGATTGGCAAGACCAAAAGATCAGACAACATCACAACCACTTTGGGATCCTAGGATCTAGCCCTCCTGGATCTGGAGAGGGATCTATCCATAAAAAAAGGATGATATATATCTTTGAAGCTCAAAATGAGATATTAGGCTAGGTATGAAGCACGAGGGGGGTTTTAATGATGTGGTTGGTTGTTGAGTTGGTCATGAGATCATCAACTGAGAACGTAATGGGGGGAAAGAAGCAAAGCGACAAGATGTCTCGACAAAAGAGGACAGGTTAGGAATGTGCCATCCATTGGGCTATGGTGTCATGACAGGAGATTACTTGCAAAAAACTAAGCAAGGCTTCTAGAGGGCAAGTCATCTATACTAAAGGATATTTTAGATAGATGGTGGAATGGAACAACAAGGAAAGAGGGTGAAAGAAGGAAAGGAAACAGAGGGAAGTCTGCAGATCAGACCAAAGGTCATTTAACTCTAGGCATGCTTTGACATGCTCAATGGAAACTATCAATGAAGGCACAAAGGGAAACTTATAGATCGGACCAGAGGTCATTTAACTCCAGGTCTCCTTTAGCATGCTCTAAGGGAAAAACAAAGATAAGATTTAACACAAAGCTAGAGTCTATAGATCGAAGAAGGACCTTTAGCCTTCGCTGCTTTGACACCAGCTCAAGGGATCTTAGAAGAGCCAATATATTGAACAAGGACCCCAGTGGACAGGGCTTACACTAAATCCCCGGTATCCCAAATCCTCTAGCTTGAAATCAACTAGAACAACTAAGCAGCAAACCCGAATTCATGCATTAGCTAGCAATGAACAACAACTACTACACTGGCTAAATTGCATGCTTTTTCTCTTAGTTTCACATTCAGCGGAAAACATTGAAGGTAGGGAGAGCAAAAACATAGGGTACCATGTGAGGGTAAATCCTATGCCAGATTTCTGATGCGTACCAGAAGAAAATGAACAACATGGAAAAATGTAATAAAACAATGTAAGATAAAACATCACTCGTAGTAATAGACCAGGATCCCATGAAATTCGTTTGATTAATTGATGCAAAACTAGTAACATACATTGAGCTGAATGGCTGATCACAGCCCAAACTTCTTCCTCCCAGCCTACTACATTACACACTACTCTGCTGCTCCCTCCCAAGACTGTTATAACAGTCAAAATGAATCCCTACAACTACAACAGCAACAACCGAACCCTTTACAATATGTTCTTTTGGATTCTTATAGGAGAATGAATAATAGTTGGAGTAGATGTACATTTAATTGGACTCATTAGGACAGAGTGGAGGAATAAGGTCGAGCCCACCCTACTTAATGACTCTGCATGCTGTGTGTACTCTTTAGGCTGCTTCGGGAGTCTTTGTCAGGTCGAGATTGACCTCAGATGTGTTCTTGAAGTCCTTTCTGGCTGTTTGGAACTCTGCGCTGCCTTCTGGAATAAATGACCTTGGTAGAAAGGTCTGTACGTCTCCATGCTTCATAACTGTGGTCCTGACAGTCTTTAAGAAGCTATTGTCAGTGTAATTAACCGTTTCTAGGCTCGAGGAGGCATGGAGACTTCAGTGGGAAGGTGTACTTTTTGGAGAAACGATGCTCTGCTGACATTAAACATAGATATGGCTTGTTTCATGTGCTCTTTGGTCTTCACATTGCGTCTTCATCCTTAACGCGGGATTAAGCGTTAAGAATTCAATAATTGGTATTACCCCTTTTAATCCCTGCTGCTGATGCACTGGCCGATGCTGAAATGGCCTCTCTGCACTCTAAATCACAACGACCGTGATCATGGAGATGGAGTGAATTTCTCACTCTCTAAACCCTTCACAATGGAATAAATCTGTTATAAAATCCCAGGGTGGTGGCGGAAGAAATGCTATGGAGGCCAAGGGGAATGGTGAAAAGGGGCAAAACGCTACAAAAATGGTGAGAAACGGGTGACTGATGGAGGTCTAGTGGGGGAGAGGTCACAGACCATCCGATCAAAGGAACATACGAGGATTAACGGTAGGGGTCAACAGACAGAGGGGTTAATAGTCAAATGGGCGGAGAAATAACACTTTAGTGCTAAAACACTAAAGATTTAACTTTGGGCAAATACAATGGAAATCACAGAAAATGAATGAAGCGAGGCTTATGATGTGGGAACCGGCATGGGCGGAGGGCGAATAGGTATGAACCGTCGGATCCCGTGAGATCAACGGTTGCGATCTAATCGTATCGGAGAAAAGCGGGGTTGAAACTCCGATGGAGAAATATGAATGAACGAGGCAATGCAATGAGGACCGTTGATCTAGCTTAGATGGACGGTCATGCTTAGATCGGTGGATCGCAATTGGGGGAGGCAGCGGGGTGACACATTGTAAGCTTCCGATTGGTGGCGGTGCGATTGAGCGCCAACCGTCCGATCCGGGTCAAGATCGACGGCGGAGATTAAATCGGCGGGGAGGAAGACTGGAGCGATGAGAGGGGAGGCGATGAGATCTGGGCCGTCAGATCGCGAGAGATCAACGACTACGATCAGATTGGAGGATCATGATTGGGGAATGCAAAGGGAGGTGCATTAAGAATTTCCGATCAGCGATTGGCGCTCGACCGTTGGATTAAAACATGAATCAACGACAGAGAATGTAATCGGAGGGGTAACAAAGGGGAGAGGCGGGGCATGAGAGGACTTGCTTGGACCATCGGATCTGTATAGATCGACGACGGGTATTACACCCGCGCTCCACAAAACAACAAACAATTGCATCGGAGATTTCCGGAGTAACAAAGAAATGTGCTTGCCGCGAGACCCCCGATTGCGATAAGCGCCTGCGGGCTCAGTGCCTGGTCTCGGAGCCCGGTCACATGGAGGGGAAGTGGCTAGGGTTGGGTTGAAAGAGGCTTAGCCTTTTATAAAGTGGAAAGTGGGTTTTTGGCCCGTTTTTAATGCATTTTAAGGCCAAAGGAGGCATTCGGTAAAGGGAATAAGGGGTTTTAAGCCAAACAAAGGTAATTTAAAAGGCTTTAAAGGGGATTTGGGATGATTTAAAGGGGTAAGTGGGGAATTTAGAAGGGGAGGAAAAATGATGAAAACAAAGGCTTAAAGGGAATGAAATGAGAGGGAAAGGGAGGCCTTTTGGGCACGTTCTTCACAAACAGAGAGGCTTTAAAACTGGGAACAACAATGGGATTTATCAAAGTGCAAGGCACAAGGAGGCTTCAAGGATGATGTGTTTTCAGAGGGAATGCATTCCTTGAAGGCTAAAAAACAATTTAGCCCCCTATTTTCTTGTCAAAAATTCATAGGGGGCTAACATAGCCTTGGGCTCATCATTGTCAAATGTTAAAACTTGACACCTAGTTAAACAATCTATGTCTTCCATGCCTGGAAAATGTGGGATTATTCCTATTGAATAGGATAAAACAGTAAATGAAAGCCATGCAAGTAACGAAAGTAGAATATTTAGCACGCAAGTAAGGAAGGTTGAAGATTTTATCATCTCCAGCACTAGTAGTTTAGGATTTGGAAGGCCCAGCAGCTCTTGCACAATCAAGTAAGATGGAGGATGTGGTTGCTGCAGCAGTAGCTTTCAATGCAATCAATTTTTATTAGTCAATTTCTGGAGGGATATGACACTTAGGGTTATTGCTGGATAATCCTTGCTAACCCACAAGCTATCTTAGATTCTATTCAATCTCAACTTCAAAGAAAAAATGAAGGTGAAAAATCAGAGTTCTCTGGGCTGTTTTGAAAGGGTTTCTTGCCAGTGAGAGAACAAGAGTTTGATTCCAGGGGATCTCATGGAAAGCAAGAAAGGGTTCGTTGATCATTTCTTCAACAGATTTGTAGAAGGAGCTTCCACTAGTTGTAGAATAATTCGTGATTTGAAAGCATCTTCTTGGTCTTTATAGGCTTTTTCAAGCATGTTTTGAGCATATGTGCTCAGACAGTTATGAGAGAAACCCAATACAACATTTTTTCTTTTCCTTCGTTGGCTATAGATGAGGCTTTGAATGTTGCTAGCTGCTGTTATGAAACCAATATTTCCGAGAGCAGAAAAGGTAGACAAATGACATCTTCAAATGCTCTAATAGATATAACTGTGAAAAGGTCCAAAGGAACTGAAAAGGGATGAAATAGTTGAAGAATTGAAAAGCTTAAAACGATCAAATGTATTTGAGGGAGTTGCAGAAGAAAATGAACTTCAACAGCCAGTAACTGGCATGACACAAAATTTGGATGCTTGTGGTGATTTAAATAGATCTCAGAACATAATTCAAACCATACTGACTCCAAATGAAGTATTATATTCATCAGAATATTGTATTTCTAGTAATCATGTTTCTGATGTTGAGAGAAGAAGCATTGGGAGTTTATTGAAATATGACTCAAAAGACACCACTAGTAATTGCAAGCTCGAAACCAAAAAATATCGATCAACCAACAATGTGGTAGTAGAGAAGGGGAATGTTGGACACTAACAAGAATTCTGAATTCTATACGGAGATGCACGATGTGGTTGATGTGTTCTCCATTTATCTTCCTAATTATTTTAAAGATGGTGTGTCCATTGCATCATTCCATGTTGTCTAGAAAGGAAAGATAGTTGTAGTTTCTGCTAGAAATGATGGTCCAGATCCATGAATAGTTGAAAATGTGGCACGATGGATCATCACTGTGGCAACAAGCACCATTGATAGAAAATATACTTCATATGCCATTCTTGGAAACACCATAAAATATATAGGGCTAAGCCTATCCAAGCTCCAATTTCCAAAGAGGAAAACGTATCCATTAATATCATAAGTTGATGTCAGAGCTCCACATGAAAAGGAAACTGATGCACAAATCTACCTCCAAGGAGCTCTAGATCTAGACAAAGTTAAAGTAAAAAGTGTTTCATGCTTGCGTGGTGACAATGACACACTCAAGCTAGATGAAAGCCATTACTGGAAAGGCATTCTCATGTATAACAGGCCAATATATGATACATGACTTCAAATATCATTCCTTCACTATCTCAGAACTAAAAGGATATGTGATTGTGAACAGAATGGTGACAAATGTGGCAAAAGGCTCTGCAACTTACAAAGCAAAGGTTGAATATCCTATTGGTGTTTTAGTTTCAATGGAACCAGAAAAGTTTGAGTTCTCTGAGTTTGGGGAAAATAAATCTATCAATGTTATATTAACAATAACAAATAGCTATGGTGGGGAGTATGTGTTTGGATCACTCATATGGGAATATCCTCAGTACTTGGTGGTAATTTCCATCGTGGTGAATGCAGTAACTAATGAAGTTTTATTCGGTGTACTTGGGAGGACAACATGATGAGAATATACAACACCAACTGGTAGCTGATTCTAATCATGAAATTATCTTCTACTCATACACCAAAATCTTGGTTTTGCTACTACTTTGGAAGAAGAAGAAGAGCTACAGTAGGAAAGACCTAAATATTTTTTATTGTGTCCTTTAATATTATGTTTTGGTTTAACTTCTAAAGACAATGTTGTTAGAAATATTTCATTATCATGCTTAAGTATGCTGTAGAGATTGAGCCTCACAGTTTACTGTGTCAGGATATTTTTATTCATTTCTAGGAAATAGCTACCTTTTACAGAAAATCTGGATTTTACAGTAAACCCAACATGTAGCTATTTTCCCAGAAATTTGAATGGAGAAGATTTAGGGGTCGGTTAGGTGGTAGATTTGACCCAGATTTCAAGGAAGAGCATAAGTAGCAGCTCATCAAATGGTTTCCAGATTTAAAGGGAGTAGTTATTGCAGGTGGTAGGAAGTTCCACATTTATTGCAACAGTGAAGGCAGTTCCACATCAAAAGGCAGAAGATTGATTAGGTGTCAAACAGTTCCACATTTCAAGGCCAGGTCAGTGGAGTGAGATGCAAGCCTTCCTCCGTGAGCGTCATAGGGTGTTTGGATGAATTAGGCGATCATCCCTTAGGTGATTTCTAGGGGAACGCACAATCCGGGGAGACGTACGAGGTTTCCCTCCATCCCACTTCACCTATTTTACCTTCCCTTTTCCCTTCCATTTTGACGGGGTAGAGACAACCTCCTCCATTTCAAGGGTTACTTCAAATACTTTGTCAGATCCAATTTCCCTGTAAGCTGTGACAGGTAGAGACTCATTAGGGTTTGTAGTGGTCATTCTTGCTCGAAAGATGAAATCAGAATTGCTACTGTCAAAAGGAGTAGCTCGCTCAGACATGTAGATGGCAATTATATAGACTAGATGATATTCACTAAGGTGGCCAAGGTGCGAGAGTTTTAGACAAAAAACCAACCCCTTATGACCAACAGTCCTCTTCTTATAGCCCATGAGGGTGGAAAACGACCCGATTAGCCTTAATTGCACTCCATCATTACGAAAATGGTAAAAAAAATCCTCGTAAATCGCCACATTAATTCCCCCTTTCCCGTTCTGTTGAATGGTAAACTGAATTTTCCACACCAATCCCCCATGTCAACGACTATTTTTTCCACCACATGCAACACCTACTCCTGCATCGTACCCACTCGCAGCATCTGTCCTGCGCATCATCCTTGTGCACACATCGCTCTTGCCTCCATTTTCATGGCCTGATGCGCACAACATCCGTGATACAAATACTCTGGCCATATAGTCATTTGAATGGTACCTAGGAGTCCCTATAGGGTTTTAGACGACTCCCATTAATGTATCCTGGCAGAAAATATCTGCGCAATGTAGCGAATCTGACCGCTCCTCCATTGGTAATTTATTTCACTATATACAGACCTAGACAATGCTTACATAACTTCCCTGGATGTCGCACAAACTGGCCATCGTAAATTAGTACAAATTCATCCTCCATAAAGAGCTTATGCCGAATGTGCCGATCATGCCATGCTTTTTCACGAGCCTTCTAAACCTGCTGGTGGAATTGAGCAATGAACTGATCTTCTTCCAGGGCCACTAGCTATGCCAAGCGTTCCTCCATGATGTATGGGTATGCCATATTTGTGAAATACAAGATGTGCAGGTTGGGAATGATGTATTCCATAGGCATGATGGCCTCCTTCTCGTAGACCATTCTGAAGGGCATTTTTCCCATGAGTTTCTTACATGCAGTCCTATAGGCCTAGAGGATAGAGGTGATGTGTACGTCCTAGTCGCTTCAGTCCTCGTTGCAGACCTTAGTAAGCACATGTTCCAAAATTTTATTGAAGGCTTCTACAATCCCATTCGCCTGTGGATGGTACGGGGTACTCTTTGCATGGTGAATCTGGGATTCTTCAGTCAGAGTCATAATAGTCTCATTAAAAAAATGCATACCTCTATCGCTCATCAGGATCTTAAGAAACCCAAACTTGGTCAGAATATATTCGAAAATGAAGTGTGTAGTAGTATCTGTAGTACAATCCTTGACAGATTTTTCTTCCGCCCATCTGGTGTGTTACACCATTTTTTGGTCATCTAACCTATTATCATTAGATGGACCCAAGTACACCATGTAAGACCAATTTTACCCTAAGTAAAATTGCCTTCACTATGTTAAATAACTTAATAAACCACATTTATTAGGTTGTTTATGGTCTAAACAGGAAACCCCAAAAGGAAATATTAAACAAACCTATATTTGTTTGATTTTTCTCATGGACTAATTAATTAAACCATACTTTAATTATTATTCCCAGTCATGTTTAACCCAAAAACAAAGAAATTAATTAGATAAACCTTTACTTATCTTATTATTTTCTAGGAATAATTATTTAAATCTTATTTAGATAATATTCCTTGTTAAATATGACCAAATCACCCACAAATAATTAAATAAACCATTATTTATTTGATTATCCTTCAACCACTTCCTTAAAAAGATAAATAAATCATTTATTTATTTATTATTAACAAATAAAGGGATTTGACCCAAGTCAAATATTTTTTCCCTCCAACAAATATAATAAAATATTCCATAAAAGGTGGATCTAGATCTGGTTAACATTATTTTAATCATGCACCAAGATCTAGAATGACCCAATATTTTGTTATAAATAGGAGGGTTTTTCCTACCATTCTTCACCTTTTGTTGCCTATTAGATCAATCTGGATCTATACACTTGGTCACTTTTTTCCATTATTTGCTGTGTGAGCTCCCTTTGAGTTCTATTCTTTGCATTGGGTTTTCTACACCAACAAGAGAGAGAAATCTTAGATCTGAAGTGCCGAGGACTTCCAAGAACCCATCCCACTGAGGAGAATTGGATACGCCTTCTTTTTTTCCTCCCAGGTGCCCAATTAATACAAAAATTATTTCAAAAATTGTTCTTGTCTTGTCTATTGGTATATGGAGCAAACCCTTGTTTTTACTGCTTAATGTCTTTCCATGCATAGATCTAGTTTTTGCAGCTCTTTTCTTGTTCAACTAACCACAGATCTGAAGATATTGGCAGCCACTTTTGTTGTTAGGGCTATTATTTATGAGTAGCTAAAGTGGTCCTTTTTCGTACACTTCGACAAAGGATTCATACTAACAAATGGCGACTCCACACGGGTTTTAAATTACGACCGCTGTCGTTTTTCATATTCCTGCATATCCAGCTACTTCAGACCCTAGGGTTTCTTTTTAGCTGTTTATTTTTCCGATTTTTATGTTGTTTTTCTCACATAAAACCCTAAAACATTAAAATTTTTAACTTCCGTGTGTTTCTGGCCCTATTGCGCAGGTAAGCGACATCAGCCGCAACTGAGACGACAACTTTTCCGAAAATTTGTCGCCGAGACAACCAGAATGGGAGGTCGCACTTTTCAGCGCAAAATCTACGACCTGGACCTCCAGGTCGCACTTTTCAGCCTCTTTTCTGCGACCTGTACTGAAAATAGGTCAGAACCTGCAACCTGCCAATTTTTCAGTGGTTTTTGTGCAATTTTTCTGGGTTTTGCTGAAGCTTTTGACAGGGTTTTCCAGCCTTTGTCTCAGCCCTCTTTGACCTAGTTCTGATCTGTTTTTACTCATCTAAGTGGGAACCTAGCCCCCTAGGGCTTCAGTACCCTCCAATTTTTGTGGAAGAGTTTTAGCTATTTCAGCCGTCTGTTTTTCAGAGTTTCAACCTTCCCTTTCTCAGATCTGAAACCTCCTCCTCAGATCCCTTTAAATCAGCCTTTCTTCCTTTCAAATCACCTCTTGTCGTTTTGTTTGGACCTCTCTTTAGGACCTACTCCCTGTCCTTTCCGCTTTTTGCTGATTTACTCCCTTTTTCCAGCCACCTTGCCTCTGTCTCTTGGCTATGATCTGCACCTCTTTTTAGCAGCTTTATCCTTTAGATCCCTGTCCCTCCCGACCTTAGATCTATTGGCCTCTTTTCAGTGTGTTTTGACTAGATTTTTTCCCCTTTTTTTCTAGACTAGTTTTGAGGGACCCGCCTTCTTGGGTTAGATAGATGCAATAGTAGCTGCTAATTTTCTGTTATTTCAGCATTATATACTGTTCTCTGTAGATTTATTTTCAGTTACGCAACACACTTTTTTCTTGCTCTCAAAATGAAAAGGGTTTTAAAAATTAAAATTAACGCACACCACACACTGACCCTAAGTGAAGAAGCGCCTGGTTAACACCGCCTGGAAAAGACTCTAAAATCAATTGTCACTGCACATTTTCTGCCCTTGACCTCACTTGATTCTGTCCCTTTTTGCCCTTGTCGGTTTCCTTCTTCCCGTCATCATTGCGCCCCCAAGGTGCCTTTCCCAGAGACTTCTTGGCCTTCACCCTCAGTTTCCGGTTGATTGACCTACTCCGTCCCGCCATCGTCGAGCCAGTCCTCCTCCGAGTCCGCACTCCAACTCCTCTTCTGATTCATTGGGTTCTCCTTCTCCTCCTGGTTCTCCCCCTGTCACCTTCACTATGTCTAGTCCAGGGCCTAACGTTAGCGGTGCTCCAGGCCCTAATGCCGGAACCACTACTAGCGGAACCGCCACAGGAACTACCTCAGCCATACCCTTGCTGCCGTACATTGCAGGCCTCAGCCTCCCCGATTTCAATCAGTTGATCAATGACCCTATCCGCCACGATGTTGGTTGGCCTGCTATGCCAACCAAGCTCCCCTCCGACATCCCTAAGTTCGAAGGCCTTGCTAGAGAAGATCCAACCAATCATGTCCGATCTTTCCACATGTGGTGTTCCTCCAATTCCATTACCGATGACTCCATCCGTCTTTGATTGTTCCAACGCACGCTTACCGGCGAAGCTTCTAAATGGTATGTTGACCAAGCCAGCTCTTCCCATACCACCTTTGCGACCATTTCCCACGCCTTTTTATCTTACTTCCAGCTCCCTCTCCGATACGATACCGGTACGGAGCTCTTGACTTCCTTTAAGCAAACATCTTCGACCTGCCTTTCCACCCATGTTCAGGAATGGTGACGTAGACGCAGCTTATGTCGAGCTCCCCCCTTCGAAGATCAGATCTATATGGACTGGTTCCTTCGCTCTCTCCTAGCTCCCATCGGCAAAGATGTCGCCTCCCATTTCCCTCAAACCGAAGAAGCCGCCCTCCAAATAGCCTTGAAATATGACCTGATCTACGCCCAGTCTGGTTATGTTTATACCGTCCTTCCTGACCTCCCCAGGCCCGGTGGTGCTAACGCCCCAGGGGCATCTCATTCCACCGACGGTATCGTTGGAGCCCTTTCCCATCCATATGCTCAACCTCCTATGGGCTACGGTCTCCCTCACGGAGGGGCCAACACCTCTAGCACTCTTCCCCCTCCCGGTAGCATGTACCCAGGATACGGCATGCCTCCTCCTTTTGCCCAACCTCCTGCTTACCTCAATGTTGCCCAACCTAACCATTACCCTTATCCGCAGCCTGGTGTGCCAGCTCCTCCAGCATATGCGTTTCCACCTACCTTGCCTCCTCAACCCTAGCAGCAGCACCTACAACCCCCTTCAGGGCAAGTATTTGCCCAGCAGGGTGCGAATAATCCCCCTTCTTCTCAAAGAAGGTGGAGAGGCAATCCAAATCAATCTGCCCCTGGTACTCGTGGACCTAATCCTCAAGGTTTTGACCCTAACACTGCTAACCAGCAACTAGGCACTTAGCCCAAGCTGGATAGGCCTCTTCGTACCAACAAGCCTTGTTCGTGTTGCGGTGTTTACGGTCATTACACCCACGATTGTCCCCTTTTACCACAGATGCGGCAGATGTGGGAGTCTCAAGCCACATTGCGCGGACAACATGCCTCCCCTCACGCTCCCCCTAATGTGGCCACTACTCAACCAGCTGTGTTTACTGATCCTCTCCCTCAACAAGGATTCATGGCTGCCCAACCACCTGCTGGAAAGGCCGCCACTTCACCTTCCCCTTTTGGTTCCTATGATTACCAGATCCTCATGATGAACTCTGACCCATCCCCAACTTTCGACCTTCACCTTCAAACTCGGTCTTGCCAGTACTCCAAGCCTCCTACTCAGTCTGCCCCCGAGTCTCCTTCTTCAGGTTCTACAGAGCCTCTTTCGACATCCAGTGGCCCCTTACATATCCCTCAACCCAAAGTTGAGGTTCATACCAAGATTCCTAAGGGACCATTACGTCGAAATGCTGCTCCTAGTCGAGCTGCTTATGCGTATATCATAGTAGACGATTTGGCACAATCTCCTGCTGCCATTTCCACACTGGAACTCCTCTAGTCGTGCCCTTCCCAAAAGAAGGCTCTACTATCTGCCATGGGCACTGTAGACCCTGCTGATGACCAAATGATTGTTTTCGATGCCCATCAATTAGAGCACCCTCCTCTTCCTGCTTCCGTCGCCTTCCAAATCCCAGTCAAAATCTGGAACGCCAACATTTCTCAGTGTATAATTGATGAGGGGGCATCCACCTGTGTGATGTCCGCTTCGGTTTGGAAGCAACTCAAATCTCCTGAGCTGCCCCCTTCCACGATCACCCTTCGAGTGTGGGACGGCCACGCCTCCCAGCCCATTGGCCTCTTCCGTAATTGTCCTATCACCCTTGCCGGTAAGACTGTTTGCGTTGACGTCGAAGTCATCGACGCCCCGCTAGACTACAAGATTCTATTGGGGCGAAGCTACACCTATGCTATGTCTACTGTCCCATCTGTGGTTTTCCGCAAGATGTCTTTCCCTCATAATGGAAAGATAGTCACCATTGACCAGTTGACATATCATGAGCCAACATCTCAGACCTCACCTGAGACGACCATCTCTTCTGTAGCCAACAAGAAAATCGTCGATTCCTTGACCAGTGTCTCTCCTAGCGTTTACAAAGACTCCTCTTTGCTCGGAACCTTACCTAGTCTTCCTCCTCCTCCTATCTCTGACCCCAACTCATCGAATGTTTGCATGATGCAATCGTCTCGGGCTGCTCTCAAGCAACCCGCTTCGGCTAGTCAGCAACCTTGCCCTCTGCAACCTGCTCCTAGCCCTTCACCTGCAGTTGATAGTCATGAGCTTCTTTATCCTCCTGGCATGGTTCCTCCAAGCCTTAGCCATTTAGGAGCCGTCCCACCTGGCCATTACCCCTCTGGTCAGATACCGTTCCTAGCTCCCCCACCAGGAGTATACACGGTACCAGTCATGGCCACCCTCTCTCTCCCTAACCTGACCCTGGGCATACCCGTCTGGTACATTGACCCTCCAGCCGCTACCCCACTCGGTCACCCCAAAACCTACCTTGCTTTGACACCGGTTCAACCGGTCCCCCTCGCTTCCTCCGGGCCCCCCGCACCTCCCCAGGACCATGCCCCTGTGGTGCCCACCCCGGGAAAGAAAGGCAAAGCTCGTAAGGGGGAAACCAATCAGGACCAAGCCGCCTCGACAACCCCTACCCCTCCGCGACTGCCAAAGCCCGCCATCCAGTGCGATTTTTGTGATATTGTTGGTCACGCCACCCATATGTGTCCTGAATTGCCGCACCTCAAGATCCTGGTTAACGAGATGTTTCCCGACTCTGATATCCCCGAAGTCTACGTCACTATCCCGGATTCTACCCTGAAACTCAAAACCTTGCGCACAAATCACCCTTGTGCTTTGTGCGATTTCCACGGCCATTACACCCACCTCTGTCCCCGCCTTGACGAGTATCATTCCTCCTTGGACACATCCCACCAATTCAAGGCTACGCATGACAAGATACCTTCTCACTTGTCTGCAATTTCTACTTCGATAGGACCAGAGGATATTCCTACTCCCATTCACATTCCTCCTCCCACTATCGAACCAACGAAGCCTTCGACCACCATTTTGTACCTATCATCATCCTTGAGAGCTAGTTCACCTAACCTTCAACCTGCCGACACTCTCGGTTCCCCCTCAGTCGACCTTGGATCTGTTGACGTTGCGCATCTGAGCCCTTCTCCACAAGATGACCCGTCACACATCACTACCTCATCGGGTGATCCTTCTTCCTCCAGTCTTCCCATCTTCCAGTCCGATGAAGACATTATGGAAGCCATGACCCACCCTGACTTTCCGTGGGATGATATGCACCATCGCGCATACTTCCTCCCACAGCAGTCCCATGACCAATATGCTCTGGAAACCAAAGACTTCATTCCTAATGCAGTCGATTGGTTCAAAAATACCATCCCTGCACTTGATGCTTTCGAAGAAGGAAACATGGCCAATATCTCTCCTACCATTAAAATTGACATTTCAGTCAAACCAAGAATCGAAGAATATGTCACCTTGGGCGCCCAATGCACCTCGGAAGAAATTGAAGCTTACACCAAGCTTTTCAAAGAATTCCGCGATATTTTCGCCTGGTCCGATTCTGAAATGCCCGCACTCGATCCTGCCATCGTCGAACACCATATCGACACATGGCCTGATGCCAAACCGGTCCGTCAAAAGTTGAGACCTATTCATCCTTCCAAACGTGACGCTATCAAAGCCGAAATCGATAAGCTCAAGCAGGCTGGTTTCATTTACCCCATTGAATACACCACTTGGGTATCCAACCCAGTTCCCGTTCTCAAGAAACAAGGCACCATCCGTGTTTGCACGAAATTTCGCGACTTGAACAAAGCTTGTCCCAAAGACAACTTCCCCACACCGTTCATTGACAAAATTATTGACGAGTGTGCGGGGCATGAGGTTCTATCCTTTATGGATGGTTTCTCCGGATACAACCAAATTGTTATCCGTCCTGCTGATCAACTAAAAACCGCGTTCATTAGTCTGTGGGGAACTTTTGCTTATCGGGTTATGCCTTTCGGCCTTAAAAACGCCGGCGCCACTTTTCAACGGGCCATGTCTTATTGTTTCCATGACTTAGATCATATTATCCTTGCTTATTTAGACGACCTCACTGCGCGTTCTAAGCATCAAGCGCAGCACCTACACGATCTGCGTACCATTTTGCTCCGATGTCGCAAGTATAATATCCGCCTTAACCCGTTTAAATGCATCTTTTGCGTTCCCGCCGGCCGTCTCTTAGGCTTCATAGTGTCTAAAGATGGTATCACTCTTGACCCTTTGAAAGTTCAAGCCATTCTTGAACTTCCCATTCCGCGTACCCTACGCCAGCTCCAAAGTCTCCAAGGCAAAGCTAATTTTCTTCGTCGGTTCGTCCCTGACTATGCCACCACCGCACATGGGTTCCTTAGACTCCTCCCATCTACTATCCCATTTGTTTGGGATTCCTATGCTCATGAGTCTTTCGATGCCCTCAAGCAAGCTCTCACATCCGCTCCCTTGATCCTCCCTCCTGACTTTTCTTGGGACTTCATCCTGTATTCTCCGCTTCCACCTATTCGGTCGCTGGAGTCCTTATCCAGGAAGATGACAATGGTATCGAGCATGTGATTTAATACATCATTAAGAACCTTGTAGGGCCTCCTGTTTCCTACTCATATGAAGAAAAATTAGCACTGGCTGTCCTGTTCTCAGTCCAAAAACTTCGTCATTATATCCTCATGCGCTCCACCAAGGTTGTGACTAATTCCAACCCCATGGCTTTCCTATTGAGTCGTCGTATCCTCACTGGGAAGTACGCCTGTTGGGTCGTTATTCTTTAGGAATTCGACCTCGAATTTGTCACACCAAAGAGTAAGAAAGGCTTAGCCTCGCTGAGCTCATTTCTGAATTACCTACCGGATCTCAAGACCCTCCAGTTAATGATGATTTTCCTGATGAACACTTATTTGCCATTACTTCCGACGACCGGTGGTATGGCGATATTCTTACTTACTTGCGAACCCAAAAGTTTGCCCTCCACCTTGATCAAGAGGCTCGTCGACGTATCTGACACCAGGCTCCCCGATACCTCCTTATCGGCAACGACCTTTATCGTCCTGGGGTTGATACTGTCCTTCGTCGTTGTCTCACACACGCTGAAGCTGAACAGGTCCTTAATGCCTGCGATAGCGGCGCTTGCGGTGGCCACCTCTCCGGTCTTGCCACTGCCCAGAAAGTCATGCGCGCTGGGTATTTTTAGCCTTCCCTCTTCAGTGATTGCATTGAGGTAGTCAAACACTGTCCCAATTGCCAACATTTCGCCCCTAAGGCGCGAGCTCCCCCAGCTCCCCTCCATCCGATCGTCTCCACTGGTCCTTTCTGTAAATGGGCCATCGAATTTATGGAGTGTCGCCCGCCATCCACTGGTAACCACAAATATATCATCATGGCGGTCGACTATTTCACAAAATGGGCCGAGGCCATGCCAACATTTAACAACACGGTCGCTACCGCAACCCTCTTTTTCTTTAACCACGTTATCACTCGATTCTGGGTTCCGAAACAACTGGTCTCTGACCATGGCAGACATTTTGAAGATGAGATATGGTGCGAGCTATCCTCACTGTTAGGTTTTGAGCACCAATATTCCTCCTCCTATTACCCCCAAGGTAATGGCCAAGTTAAAGCAGTCAACAAAATCCTCAAGACTATGCTTCAATGGACGGTGAATAAGCACAAAACCAACTAGCACCTCATGCTCTTCCCTGCTTTATGGGCCTATCATACTTCTGTTAAAACCGCCACCGGGTTTACTCCTTTCCACCTCGTTTTTGGAGAGGAGGCAGTCTTACCGATCGAGTGTGAAATTCCTTCCCTGCATCTGGCCGTCGAACTTCTCCCTGACACCCAACCTCTAGAACAATGACTTATCATGCTTGAGCGCGCTTCCGAAGACCGCTGTGTTGCCTTGCAAACCATGGAAGCGGCCAAGAAATGCACCAAAGCTCAGTATGACTGAAAAGTCCAGCCTTACACTTTTCATGAAGGTGACCTTGTTCTAGTCTATGACCAGGCCCATGATGTCCTTGGTCATGGGAAGTTCGAATCATTATGGCTAGGCCCTTACATCATCAGTAAGGATCTCGGTAAGGGGGCATACCTCTTAGAGGATTTCGAAGGCAACCCCCTTCCTAATCCTTGCAATGCACTCTATCTTAAGAAATATTACCCTTAGCATTTCCCTTCTGAAATGCATGTTCTTTTTTCGTTTTTGTGATTTGCTACTTCACCCGGACCCATTTTGTCCAAGAAGGGTCACTTCACCTCCCCTTTAAATCGAATCTCCTCACTTACGACACTCGTACTTGGGGCACCACTTCGCCTCCATACTTGTCCACGTTCGTGTCGATTTTCGTCATGAGTTCCCACCTTGTACTCATGATTTCATGGTCCCCCATTGCCTTTACCTTGTTTAGAGCATCCAAGTTGAGTCATCATCGCATTCATGGAGTCTATCCCGAGTCCCTTTGTACCCCGCTATAGCCCTCCATCCTTCATTGCTTGGTCTCTCTCTTGTGTCGCACATTATGACCTTCAGTCCCACTGTCCCCTCTCCCTTCTGATATTGTGTCAGTCGCTGCCATGTCATCCATGCCCTTTATGCTCTAACAAGGGAAGTCGTCCATTCTCTACTTAGTCCTTTCCATTTCACTATCATCATTAGTGTCAGTTTGTCCTTCGCTCTACTATTTTCTCTCGTGCCTTAGTTGAGGATATCTCATTGCCTCACCTATGGCGGACCTCCTTCTTTCGACATCAGCTCCTTCATTCCAGAAGCCAGGTCTAGAGGGCGGTGTACCTTGGTTCCAGCTTCCACTCTTGTTCGATGCCTCAGATCAGGTAAAGGGATCTCTCATTTCCCTTTGACTTGATTGTTTCTCCACTCCAGCTCCTTTCAGCATGACCGAGATCCGTATACTTGATGGTTCAGTGATACAACAGCAGCTCTTGATGATTCCCGGGTGTGTGTGAGATGTCTCAACTCTCATGAGGGGGTGGCCCTGCAGGTAGCCCCCCACATGCCCGAATGACCTCCTCCTTGCAGCCTTCGATGCAGCTCCAGATATTTGATGATGTTGGCCGTCGCCACTTGCAGCGCCTCTTTCGATTTGCATGTATCAGTCAGATTTTGTGAGCCCTTCCCCATTCACAGGGGGCATTTGGGTTGTATTTGTATCTCATGTACTCAGATATTATTGTACCAGTCCTGGCTGTTATCCCAGGCACATCATGTATGTGGGATTCCTTATTGTATTTTTATCTGGCTCCTGATTATGCCAGCTGTATCTTATAGTTCGGTCCCTTGTTTACTGGACACACTATTCTTTTGTACTTTGTCTCGGCGGGCATAGGTATGCCTCCCCCGCCGCCTTCAGCATAGGTACCCTCTCATAAAAAGAGACTTGTTGCACCTGCGAGTCTCGTCTCCTCAGGGTCTAGTCCTTCAGCACACTATCTACCTCACATTTCTCTCTCTAACATCCCTTTTGTTGTCTAGTGATTGTGTTCTTACAACGTACTTCGGTCATACGATTTGCTCCTGACACTCGCACGCTGGGGGGCAATCTGTTACACCATTTTTTGGTCATCTAACCTATTATCATTAGATGGACCTAAGTACACCATGTAAGACCAATTTTACCCTAAGTAAAATTGCTTTCACTATGTAAAATAACTTAATAAACCACATTTATTAGGTTGTTTATGGTCTAAACAGGGAACCCCAAAAGGAAATATTAAACAAACCTATATTTGTTTGATTTTCCTCATGGAATAATTAATTATACCATAATTTAATTATTATTCCTAATCATGTTTAACCCAAAACAAAGAAATTAATTAGATAAACCTTTATTTATCTTATTATTTTCTAGGAATAATTATTTAAATCTTATTTAGATAATATTCCTTGTTAAATATGACCAAATCACCCACATATAATTAAATAAATCATTATTTATTTGATTATCTTTCAACCACTTCCTTAAAAAGATAAATAAATCATTTATTTATTTATTTTTGACAAATAAAGGGATTTGACCCAATTCAAATACTTTTTCCCTCCAACAAATATAATAAAATATTCCACAAAAGGTGGATCTAGATTTGGTTAACATTATTTTAATCATGCACCAAGATCTAGAATGACCCAATATTTTGTTATAAATAGGAGGGTTTTTCCTACCATTCTTCACCTTTTGTTGCCTATTAGATCACTCTCGATCTATACACTTGGTCCCATTTTTCTACCATTTGCTGTGTGAGCTCCCTTTGAGTTCCATTCTTTGTGTGGGTTTTCTACACCAACAAGAGAGAGAAATCTTAGATCTGAAGTGCTGAGGACTTCCAAGAACCCATCCCACTGAGGAGAATTGGATATGCCTTCTTGTTTTCCTCCTAGGTGCCCAATTAATACAAAAATTCTTTCAAAAATCATTCTTGTCTTGTCTATTGGTATATGGAGCAAACCCTTGTTTTTACTGCTTAATGTCTTTCCATGCATAGATCTGGTTTTTTGCAGCTCTTTTCTTGTTCAACTAACAGCAGATCTGAAGATATTGGTAGCCATTTTTGTTGTTAGGGCTATTAGTTATGCGTAGCTAAAGTGGTCCTTTTTCATGCACTTCGACAAAGGATTCATACTAACATGGTGACATAATCTATGGCAGTGATAATATACCGAGCACCGGTCTTATTTCCCAGGGGATTGATGGGTCTGACAAAATCTATGGCCCATTTTTCGAACACTTGCAGGGCCAACTGTGGTTGCAGAGGCATCTCATCTCGTCGTGAGGGCTTCCCGGTTCGTTGGCATGCGTTGTAGGCCCGACAGTATGCATAGGCATCATTGTGCAATGTGGGCCACCATAGCCCGACCCTTAATAATTTGTGCGCAATAGCTTTACCTGCATAATTTCCTCCTGCAATTCCTCCATGGGATTTGGACAAAATAGCTTGTCTCTCGTGTTCGAGTACGTACCTTCACAGTACCTCGTCCTCTCCCAAATTGTAGAGTTGTCCTGCGATTATATTAAATTGGCTGCGCGAGCGACTAGTTCCTTTTGTTGTTGTACTAAATAGCCATCGGGTGCCTTACCTGTGGTCAATAAGTGGATAATATCGACAAAGTGCTCATCGACCACCTTGATAGCAAATAGTTGCGCGTCAGGTAACCCTTCCTCTAGGTTAGTTGGCTCTTCCCCATTCTTGATCCTGGACAAGTGATCCGGTTTGGCGTTCAACCTCCCTAGTTTCACGATGATTTCAAAATCATACTCCTGAAACAGCAACAACCACCGACATATTTTCCCCCCCAACACAAGCTTATTAACCAGGTATTTTAAAGCTGAATGATCTGTGAACGTTTTGAAATTTCCACCTAATAAATAGTGACTATATTTATGTAGGGCGTACACCATTGCCAATCCCTCACGTTATATGGTAGAGTAGTTACGTTCTGTGCTTGAAAGCTTCCGGTTAGCGAAGGCCACCGGGTGATCAATGTCCCCTTCTCCCGGCTGTGCCAAGACATCTCCTAATGCGATTCCTAACACATCCACATGTACATGAAATATCTCTGCCCAGTCGGGGAATATAAGAATAGGTGCAGTCACCATCTTTTCCTTTAATAGCTCGAAGCTCTTCTGACACTCATCATCCCAAAAAAACGAGACATCCCTTTTTAGAAATTTCTCCATCGGAGCGGTGATTAAAGCGTACCCTTGAATAAACTTCATGTAGTAACTGGTGTGGTCGAGGATGGAGTGAAACTGTTTTTAAATAGTCAGAACTTCCAAATTGATGATAATTGCGATCTTGGCTGGGTCAACCATCAACCCCTGCTGACATACTACGTGTCCTAATAGAATCTCGAATGGGACACAGAATATGCATTTCTTGATGTTTAGCGAAATTTAATGCTTCCTATAGGCATTCAGCATCATGCGCAGATTCAACCCATGGTTCTTTACTAACCCAAAAACTGTGCAATTGTCAAAGTAGACTTCCAATAACTTGTGAATGAATTCCATGAATACAGCTACAACAATGCGTGAAAAGATGGCAGGGGAATTATTTAGTCCAAATGGCATGGAAATGTACTGGAATGAGCCCCACTCATTTGCAAATGTTATTTTGCTGCGATATTCAGGTGCTATGCGGATCTGATGGTACCCTAAGAACCCATAATTAAATGAGTAAGTTTCCTGACCTCCCACATTATCCAAGGTTTCATCGGAGAATGACGTAGGGAAAGGATCATGTACGCATGCATCATTTAACTTGTGCAGATCTACGTAGATCCTTATTTCTCCTTTATTCTTCTTTTCCTGGACCACCATAGGACTTACCCAATCTGACTGCTCTACTGGTTCAATAATACTTGTGGCCACCATTTTCTCATTTCCCTCCTTAATTTTTTTTTTGTATTTCGGGTTTAGGAAATAGGGCCATTGTTTGACCAATCGCGCATCTAGATTCAATGTAATCCTCATGACTCCCATATGCCCTATGATCCCCTTGAGTTCAGAGAACTTGGTAGGGAATAGATCCTGATATTCGGTTAGCAATTCTGCAATCTTTCCCACTGTGCCATCATCCCAGTAATCCCCAACCTTGGCCATATTGGGCTGCTCTTTTGTGCTAATATTGACTTCCTTTAGTTTCAAAGGTTTGGTAACATCAATCGCTTGTAGAAACGGACCTGAAACAACGCGTTTTCCTTCTGAATCTACGATAGTGATATTCCGGGGATCCTCATCACATTCTTCTATTGAAAAATTTATACAGTTTACAATGCCTTGTATCTGCACATCCCAAGCTGGCGCAATACACTCCTACTTAGGGAGGGACTCATTGAAGACCAGATCATCTATATCTTGCAGGGCTTCATCAAGTTGCTTAGTTCCTCCTGTCAATCCAAATATCGTTATAAATTCCTCAGCCATTGTACCCCAGTGCTAGGTACATTGGTGTTGTTCCACGTCCAAATACCAAGTGGTAGGGATTGGTACCAATGCGTGAATAAACATATGGACCCATTCATTCTAGGCATTCCCCTTCCATATTTTCATCTAGAGAGCCAAGTGTTTATGCAGATCACCTCGTCTCAAGAAGAGTTCCATTGGAAATTTGATTGGCGGATCAAATCGTAATATCATCATCCTACAACATTCCTCCCTGTCTTGAAAATCTTCCTTATGGGTTTCCCACCAGTGCGCGGGAGTTGCGTGCATGGAAAAATCAAGGGCCCAAAATCTCCATTCTTCTGGGATGTTTGCTTCAATTTCCTTGAGGAAATATTTAACATTACCAGAACCATCAAAGTAGGGTAGTTCTCTTACCTCTGAGGAGATGCATCAGAAGCTTTTTGTGACCTTAAGACACCTTAGCTTAGATACGTCATGCAGCTGCTTCTGCCAATTTTCTATCTCCCCATCCGAGTCAGATAAGCATTCAATGTCTTTTTACCAACATAACATGCCATCAACCGTGGGGTTGATCCATTTTTCATCTCAGGCGGTCATCTTGTATATGTGATCAACATCCTCTTCCTCCCGTACTGATTCAATGTACCGCTCCCCTTCTGCAGGATCCAACGGAACTATCACCCTTGTGCCTTCAATTTCAAAGATCATGCTAATTCTTTTTAAATTAATGATACCGACCATGTCAATAGCCCAATCTAGGCCTAAGAGCGTAGGGTAAGAGTCCGCATCATCCACTATATGAATTACCTCAAAATCAACATAAAATTTAACACCTGCAATATCTACCACAACCTTTGTCAGTCGTTCCAGTGGGATAATATTTTGTTGATTAGCCATTCGTAGATGAATAGTCGACCATTCTAGCTTAGGTTCTCCCATTCTTTGCCAGGTTTTCTTGGGTAGGAAATTTGCATCTGATCCTAAATCAAGGATGAATTGATATATTTCGTAGTATCCAATCTGCGTAGTCATGCACATTTCTCGTCCTGTCCTTTTTTTTGTATATATTATTCACCGTTTTAACCTCTAGTTGTAAAGAAACCTTTTCTACGAAGCTATCTATTAATGCTTGGAGATTATCTATGACCTTCTGGTTTTGCAACAGCTTCATACATGCCTGGAGGAATGGTTTAACTGCTTCATCTGCTTTTGGATCTACCATACTCTTTGTAATAGGTGCTTCGTCTTTGGTCATCTCCCTCCGAACTTATATGGAGGTTTCTTTCTCCTTTTGCAGATCTAAGCTTTCCATTTTTTCCCCATCTTTCCGAATTAGTGATTCAGTTGTAGCCTTTTCCTCGGCCCCCCTGATGGCAATATCACTGTGTGTGATCATATTGATACATGGTCCATCGTCTCATGGTTCTGCCTTAACCCTTTGCACATTTTGCGTAGGAGTCTGCTGTTTCTCCTGCATTTTTGCTATTGATACTGGGTAGTCTTCAATGACGTGATCGAATTTCTTGCAATATCTGCAGGACTGGCACGTGGGGTTCGGGAAATCTCTTGCGAAATGTACCATGTCTCCACAGTTGTAACAGATCAGATGTCCTCTCCCTCAACCTGCACTCCCCCCTCTCCCTCCTCCCCTTCATCTTGTGGGAGATCCTCCCCATCTAGAAGTAGATAATGGTGATGAGGGGTCTGCCCACACCTTGTATAAGTTTCCCCTGTCTACCATAAGGTCGATTGTTTCGTATTTTCGTTCTTCATGACCCACAGACGAGCAGAATCTGCATCACTGTTGTTTCAATCCCAGAACATAAGCACCCAGTCGTGGGCAATGATCTGTATCATGTCTTCCTGCTACTCGACAGTCAATGCACCATAGCATATGACTACTAGGGTTAGCCATTTCCCTAGGTCGTAGAGGGCTTGTCCCCCCAGCCTGCATATAATCCGATAACAAGGGGAATTGATCCTGAGTATGACCCGACACCCTACAACGTATGCACCAAATATCCGAACTAGCTTCCTTACCACGATCCTTCCGCAAGTTTTAAATTTCTAAGTGCTTTGCCTCTAGCTGGCTCTGGATCTGTAGAGCTGCGAACTGTATATCATCTCTTGGCACAACTTCTAATTTCATGGAAATTTCCAAAGCTTCTTTTTGGGAGCCTATCTTCTGCTGTCCCATGGGTCCTCGTAGGTGTGGTAATAACATAGCGATAAACTATTCATTGTGTTGCTTATCCTCATAGAAAAATTCCCCATTGCTGATAACGTTATTTTATCATTGGTCAACTTCCCAGATGGACTTTGTAGGTCCCTAATTAAAGCCATTTAATTCGAATACACATTGAGAGTATGACTTAGGCTTCTAGAATTGTTGCTTTAGGGTGTTCTTGATATCTTGTATTGATGCATTTGCATGTTGACCAATGTATCCCATAAACCAATCCAGGGCCCTTCCCTCGAAAGCTATGGATAGTTTCACTCGTTTGATATCATCATTGTTAACATTTTGCGCGGTCCATATAGACTCTGCTACATACCAAAATCGATCCATATCCTCGTCCCCTATGCCCTTAAAGGTAGGTAGCTTCATGTGCATGGACATGTCGTCCTCTGGTGGCGGAGGAGGAGGTGTAGGAGAATTCTCACCCTTACGTGGGTTTGATGCAAGTGTGGCTGGGACGCTGCTTCCAATTTGTGAAACCCCTCCTTGGTTAAGATCAGGGGATTCCCTTAAGGGACTGTATACTGATCTGTCTCCTTCTTGATTAACCTGATAATATTTACTGCTTCGTGTTGTGCTCCCACTCTTGTCGGAGGTAATTCACTCGGTGTGGCCACACAAGACACCCTTTTCACTCAATAACATCTTAATCAACCGCGGCAGGGTTTTTAGGAACTTACCTCTAAATCCCTTGAAGAAACTTCGTTCTGCTTCCGAATATGACACAAATTGATTAACGGAAAATTCTTTCACGAATCCTCCCAATATACTGTCAACCTAGTGATCTACAGTTTTGGTAATCTTATTATCAGTATTTTTGAATTGTTGGATCAATTCGGGGGTCCAATGTGTGACCTGATTGTCGTTCTAGAAAGTCTGGAATTCTGCCAACCATGCCAACCACTCTTGCAACTTGTGTGCGAAGAATACAAAGAATATTTTGTGCACTTCCATAAAAATATACCTATTTTTCCACTCTTCTACGGACAAATTCTTACTCCTATTCTCTTTAGGGAAAATTCCTGAGTCTGTTTTTTGAACCAGTCTTCTAACTCAGGCTTTAATGGTTGCCAATGAACCCATGGCATTACCCAATCCCTCTCTTGAAATTCTCTTGGTCCCGACAATAGAACCATTTGTTGGCTTTAGTGGTCTTGACCCAGGTTCGGTTTTAAGGTTTGCCAACAAACCTCGATACTACTAGCCCTTTCGGAAATGGCCTGCTTACGTAGGTCAAGGTCTCACCCGAAGTAGTATGGGAGAGTGCTGGAACTTGGTTTCCACACCCTGAGAGAGATAAATTTAATTAAAGGGGGTCCCTTCAGATCTAACAAACCTGCACTGGAGAAGCCCTAACCCAGAAACCCTTAACAATATATTGGAGAATTAACCAAAATGAAGCCCAGTAATCAGACCTAACAGCTCAGTAATCAGATGTAACAAGACAAATTATAGCCAGATCTATGCATTCATTCCCTTCTATATAATCTCATCCACGTGCACATCAATAAACCATCAATATTCAGAAAACGTACATTATCTCATAAATAACATATAGCACAACCCTTAATAATAACACATAAATACTCAGATATCACAAAAAAGTCTTCTCATTCATTTATATCCTGATCTAACTTACAGAATCTATGACCAGCCCGCACACATAGCTAGTGGGGTCCGCACATAGCAAGACTTGAGGGTCTCCGCACACACAACCAACTAGATCCATTACTCAGATGATCGACAGAAAATATCACAAGTTTGTATCAAGCTTATATTATCTCTTCCTTCACTACCTATAGACTCGATTTACCTATCTATTTATAACATCTTAGCCTATGATACTTCTATGGTCTACAAACCATGGTTTGCGGACTCCTGGTCTACCCTTTGACCCATTACAACACATCGGGGCTTCGACCCACCCCAAAGTCCCTTTCTAGACCACATATTACTAAAATATTTCAAAACTAGACCAAAAATGTGGTTAGGGAACCTCGCTCCAACACAACCTCACTATCTTCCTAATGAAGACCCGAGCTATGTCACTAGATGAATTCATATACTTCACTAGATTGAAGTGAGCTACCTTGGTCAACCTATCAACCACAATCATTAAGAATCATGCTTCCTAGATGTCCTCGGAAAACTTGTAATGAAGTCTATAGAAATAACTTCCCATTTCCTTTATGGAATCAAAATTGGCTACAATAAACCACTTGGATGCTTACACTATGCCTTTACCCGTTGACAATCCAAACATTTCATAACATACTCAACCACCTCTTTTTTCAATTTCGGCCAATAGTAGAATTTATTAACTGTTGTCTATGTATTATGATATCTCGGGTGACCTGAATATGGCTTGACATGAAATTACCAAAATCTAAACTTCTTTAGCTCACTATTTTCCAACACATAGATCTTATCCCTTAATTTGACCAAACCATATGTTGTGAGATGATAATCCACATCCTATTCAGATGTACCCTACTGTTGTAACCTGTGCTTAAGATACTGGTAACTATCATCTTATTGTCCGACCTAAAATATTCATTGCCGTAAGTATATCCCATATGAACTCATAGCTGCAATGTGATTTACATGCACTCTTCTACTAAGAGCATCTGAAACCCTATTCTCTTTACCCTTAATGTACCTGATCTCGATGTCAAATTCACTAAGTGTAGCCAACCACCTAGATTTCATAACATTTATATTAGGTTGGTCAAACAAGTACCTCATCCCACTATGATCACTCATCAATATAAACCTCTTGCCAAGAAGATAGTGTCTCCACATATTCAAGGCATGGATGATAGCTTCCAACTTAAGATCACGTGTCACGCATTTCTGCTTGTGCTCATTGAATTTCCTTATACCACCCTTCCTTCTTGCATCAGGTCTCCACCAATTCCTCTCTTGCAAACATATATCCATGCCACAAACTCTTTATCTGGATCTGCAATCTTTAGAAATGGAGCATTTGTAATCATCTGCTTCAATTGTTCAAAACTAGCTACACATTCCTCTGTCCATTCAAATTTCTTTCCTTTTCAAATCAAGAATGTGATAGGATAGGAAACCCATGAGAAGTTCCTGATGAACTGCCTATAGTATCCTTCCAATCCCATAAATGATTTGATATCATCCATAGTCCTAGGTGGTTCCCACTTCTTTCATTTCTTACAAAGATGGTGTTTGTGTTGGTTCTATTCTTAGCAAACATCATTAGGATAATATTGACAAATGTGCCTCTTGGCATGCCTTACTCCATTTGCATCTTATTCACAGTGATTTATATAGTTCAACTTCTTCTCCTTCTTTCTCTATATTCAATTAATTCTTAAATTTCATTGATGCCTTCTCTGTATAGACTTGGGTTTATTTCTTGAAATTTAAGAGAAATTTTTTTGACTTGTTCTTGGCCTACAAGATCCTTGCAGAAAAAAAATTTGGTTATCGACTACAAAGGTTAAGAATAGATAATGAAGGTGAATATGTCAACAATCAATTCACAACTTACTGCATTGCACATGGAATTCAAATGAAATATATACTATTCCATATACACCACAAGAAAATGGCGTTGTTGAAAGAAATAATCACACATTAAAAGAAATGGATAATTGTATGATACAATATAAGGGATTAATTATTCACTATTGGGTTGAAGAAATCATGTCTGAAAATTACATATTAAATCACATACCCAGAAATTATTTAAGAAATCTAAAACCTAAATAAGCATAGACTAAAATTACGCCAAATTTAAGACACTTTTGTATCTTCAATATTGTAGCATGGGCTCACATTCCTGATGAAAATAGGAAAGTTTTATAGCCTAAAGGTGATAAGCGTATTTTTTTTAATATTCTAAAGATTTAAAAAAGGTTATATACTTCTTCAACCTCACTCCAATAAAATAATCATTAAAAGAGATGTTAACTTTCATGAAAAACTCTCGGCCTACTAGCCTAATTTGATGGGTGTGCTCTCTATGGCCCGCAAGCCATCTATGGAATTTGTGCCACCTTCTCTTCCTATTTTGGTTTATTCTTCAAATTATGACACTGAGGATGAAAATCCACCTCTTCCTACTCACATTCCTCTAGATGAGTCTAGAACGTGAACCTTTTACAACACCACAAATTCCAAAATTGGTCTGATCAACATGTGAAGTAGCATCTAACCTTGTTGGTGATCCTACAGATCAATGTCGTACTCCATAGTTCTAGTGAGCCTCCTCTCCTTTGGTAAAATTTTTAGAGACTCATGATTTGAAAAGGTTTATAGAAGCTTCAAGCCATCCATATTTGGAAACAACAACAATTGAGTAATATCATCCCTTAATAGTAAACAATACTTGGTAACTTATAAATTTTCCAAATGAAAGAAATTTTGGCAGATTTAAATGAGTATATAGAAATAAGTATGCATCAGATGAAGTGTTGAAATACATAAGGCACACTTATTTTTTACAAGTTGAAGGAATTGAACACAATGAAACCTTTTCCCCTATCACTAAAATAAATTCCATCTACTTTTTTCTAGCCCTTGCTACCTCACATGGATGGGAGGTCCATGATATGGATGCTAAATCCTCCTTTTTGCATGGGGATCTACAACAAGAAATGTACATGGAACAAAGTATTGGATATGTTTAGAGTAACTCCATCCTTGTTTGTCTCCTTAAGAAATATCTCTATGGTCTTAAAGAAGCTCCTCGAGCTTGGTATGCAAAACTGGATAACTTTCTTCTAGATGTCATTCTAACCCCACTGTATACCAACATTAAAAATAAGAATAACCTTTATATAAATAAGAATAACCTTTATATAAGTCATAAATATGAATTTCATATTATGATTTAATAATCATAAAATATTAAACAATAATAATTAACATCATGTATATTATTTATAAAAAAAATAATACTTTATGAAATAGAAAAGTAATTTTTTAATAATTTATGTAAGTATAAAAATATTATGAATATTAAGTTGTAAGAACTTGAAATTTGATGGTGGATTATCATGCTTACTCACATTTTATTAATAAAAGTCAATGTAATTTCCAAAAATATTACAATAATATACTTATTAAATTATTTTATATCATTTCTAATTTTATTAATAAAAGTCAATGTAATTTCCAAAAATATTACAATAATATACTTATTAAATTATTTTATATCATTTCTAAAAATTAAATTTGAATTGTTTTGATGGTTATCATAGATTGATACTTATTTACGTAGAAATTATAATTTAGTAAGTTATAAATATTTTTCATGTCAAGTAATGGTAGACTAAGTGGTTGAGGTGGGTTGTTAACTCCCTCACAACCTGTGTTTGACTCCCCTAAATTTCATGCTTAGCTTGTATTGATTAGGCTTAAGGAGTAGGCATTATCCAGGAAGTCACTTCATCTGTGGTCAATACAAGACGTCTTGGCTCTTGTTTAGTCATTAGGTAGTTACTACCAATAAATAAATAATAATTTTCATATATATATATCTATATCTATATATATATATATATATATATATATATATATATGGATAATATTTTTGAGTAATAAAAATTTATCATATTTTTTCCTCTAGGAAAAAAATAATAGTCATGATAATTTTGTTATTTATGAATATGAATTTATTTATTATCATTGTTTAAAAAAATGATGTCATCTAAAAATGAATCATTCATGGTTTATAAGAGAAAAAATTTTCATTCTTGTCATATATTTTTGGATTGTTATCATATTTCCTTAAGTTAAAAAAAAGCTTTTAATCAATCATAAATAATTTTAGGTTATACTTCAAAACTGTAATGAGTAATTATTATACAAATCCTTTAACAAAGATAACACTAAAATTCACTAATTATTAAAATGGTCAGTGTTTTTTTTTTTGGCGTGAAGTGAAGTTTGCATTGCATGCTTTTAAAGATTTACATGAATAACTGTTGAAGTTTGTGTCGACCTATCACTAGGGAAACTAGATCAGACACAAAACTTCAATTGATTCAAAATGTCAATATATAAGAGAGAGTTTATAGATCTGAAAAACAAAGCTTAAAATATAATTGTTTGATCGTAAGAGCCCTTCTCATACTGAAAACTAAAGCAATAAAACATAGAGAGAACTAAGAGTAGAGGAGTATATGAACACACATACCTATTTCTATGAATCAAATGTTTTGACAAGAATGGGATCCTTATTGCTTCCTGGGGAGCGTCCATGATCAGGAGTAGTGTCCATTTGCCTTTTAATTTTAGTGAGTCTATGTTCCACTTCAATAAAATGTTGTTGCATGTGATTTAGAGTCAAGGTAAAGTCTTCCTTGATTTCATTCATGTCTATAACCACCTCCTCAATAGAAATTTGAGATGCTATTAGATGTCCATGATCTACATATATTGATTATACTAGCCTCTAGTGTGACCTACATCAACAACCTAGACCACTACTTCAGCAAGAATCTCTATGTCTGTAAGATTACATCTTTCAGTAGAGAGCTCCCTTTCCATGTGAGTGATCTCGTCTTGAATTGGTTAAGGGTTCAAGTCTCTATAGCGTTTGGCTGAGATTTTAGCTAGAGTCTAAGCTATAGAGTGGTCTCTTTCTTGGAAATATGCTACTCTCTGTTACACTCTAGGTATTTTCCCGAGCATGTCTAAACAGATGAAGATGGAGAGAGTTGTGGGAAGAGTGAGGAATGTTGGAAACTAGATCACTACTGAGAGGGGGGGTGAATCAATAGTGAAATAACTTATACATTTTTTCTCCAAATTATTATACTTTAAAACCATGTGAAAACTTGAACACATAAGCAAAGATTAGAGAATAAAAAATGAAAATGAAACATGAAAACCATTCAACATATAGAACATAAGTATGTCTGGTGGAAAACCATCTCTAGGGAAAATAACCACCGTTGTTGTTGTGCTGCTCAAATATTCTATTATATAAAACAATTTTTTACATAGAGATTCAAATGGAGACTCTTTCTCATTCAGATCTACATACTATAATATGTTGAACACCACCATGATCAACGATCCTTTCCCAGTTACTCCTGAACTAGCAATTGACTCTACATACTCCTATCTATTGGAAGCCACCAAGACCAACTAGCCTCACCCAGTTTCTTCTGAACTATTGAACCACCATTGGATTGAGAAAATTGCTCACTTATATTGATTTCTCTAGAGTCCTCCATCTCCTCTCCTCTATGTGGTTCTCATTTCATACATTTTCATACTAGAATTGATAACTTCTCAACATGAACGCCAAAACAAAAATATATTCAAAGCATATAATAAAAAACCAAATCCGCACCAAAAAATGCAACACAATCTCATCAATACTACATAAAATAATTTGTAGAATGCATGAGAAAACCTGTCTGCAATAATAAATCTGCTCACAAATAACTATTTCACATAACCCATAAATTGAAAAATATGTTAGGAGAAAAAAATCTCCAAATACACTTGAAAATAAACTCTATTTCACCTCCTTTCCTGCTGAACAAAATGCTAGCTGAAACAAACTTCAGCTAATTGCTACAACACCTGCAGAATGCTTTAGAAATTCTGCATCATATAAATCTCACAACTTGCACACTCTTCTTTGCTCTCACACTCACACAAAAAATCAAAAGAACCAACCATACTATCATTGAGATTTCTTCACTAAATATATGAATTAAGGTGCTCAACTCAATAATTACCAGGAACTAATGAGCTCGACAATATCTATTCATATGTTTGATTTAGTATATATTTATCTCATTGACTTGATCAAGCCACTCACTTCACTTAATAAAAGATATTTTCAATGTTAATCACTTTTTAGAAGCTCCTTGACCTTTTTCGACCTTTAAATGAAAATTTTCAAACAATACAAGTTGAAAAAACAATAAATTAACCTGATATGCACGAAGAATGCGGCGAAAAAATATTCTAGGATGTATACATGACCCTTGTAAAGGAATCCTGCATATATTCCTGGGTATATGTGACTCTTGTGAAGGAAACTCCGGTATATCCTTTAAAAATCAAGTTTTACATCTATTTAAGCCATCCCTTGGAGTTGATCTCTAGGAGTAAGCTAGGGACATCATGACACACCTCCACATAGGCTTTGACACCATCACAACACACATAAAACTCAAAACAAGGCATCATAATCATAACTACATGACGTACATCAAGTGATCTCCATCTAGTAGCTCAACTCTTCCAGAGCACATACAACATCTCCAACACCTATAGAAATATCTCTAATACCTGTAGTAGCATTTCCAACACCTGCAAAAACAGTATCAATTCATATAACTACCTCCAATCATCCAACTGCCTCTAACATTGGTAGAGGCACCTCCAACTCATGTATCAACATCTCCAATGCTTATAACACATGTAGAACCATATGAAACACCTTTAGCAATAATCAAACCTCTTGCAACAACAACATCTTCAATCAACACAATATGTGTAGAGTCCATCTCTACTCAACCTCCAAATCACCTCCACTAACTCATGCCACGACCAATTTGACATCAATGCCAACCAATGAGGTCATCAATCCAAAAACTCATCACACATCATGTTATGAAACCAACTCCAAAAATAGAAGAAAAGAGAGATCAACGCCTTATAAATCAACCACTTCAAGGGGGTAACCTCCTTTACATTACATAAATGAATTCTTGGATGATTCAAATGAAAAAACCTCCTTTCTTTATATAGGAGTCCATGGGGTCACAATATAATCCTAGCCGACCTAACAATAATAATCTAAGGGCCAACAATAGCAATAGCGGTGTTTTATGGGGACTACATGGGTACAATAATAACAATAACGGGGCTACACTATAACAATAAGGGACTACACTAGTAATATAGGGACCTAACATGCCCCTCTCCTTCAAGAACGTGTTTTCATCAAAACTTGAGTAGCTCTGGATGACTTTGTATAAAATTCTCATCCTCCAATGTGGAATCTTCAGTGGGTAAGTTATTCCACTTGATGAGATACTCTGAAATTGATCGATTTCATAGCTGTCAAGTTCTAGTTTATGTGACTGCTTCAGGTTCCAATATAATTTTTCCTTCCTCATCAAGTTTAGGAAATATTGTTTGAAGTGGAAGTTTTTCACCTATAACCTTATTTAAGCATGAAACATGGAAAACTGGGTGCACTCGAGAAGAAGTAGGAAAATCCAATTTGTATGCCATATTACCAATCTTTGGCAACACCTTGTAAAGACCATAGTACTTTGGCGATAATTTATTATCATTCTTAGCTTGCTTGAGTGACATTTGTTTTTATGGTTGTAGCCATAAAAATACCCAGTCTCCTACATCAAATATTCTCTCACTGCGATGTTGATATGCCTATTGTTTCATTTGATTTTGTGCCAAATTTAGGTTATCCTTTAAGAGTTGGAGAATTTGTTGTTGATTCTCGATGTGATATTCCACTTCTCCAACCTTATAATTTTATCTTAAATATGATGTGATGGATGGTGGATGATATCCATAAAGTGCCATAAATGGGGTCATTTTTGCCGCAATATGGAAGGAAGTTTTATACCACCATTCAGCCAGAGGTAACCACTTGACCCATTGTGTTTGTTTATCAGATAAAAAATAACGAAGATATCCTTCCAAATATTTGTTCACTATATAAGTTTTCCCATCAGATTGAGGATGATAAGATGAGTTATGGGCTAGATAAGTACCCAAACAAGAAAACAATTCCGTCCAAAAATTTCCAGTGAAAATGGGATCTCTATCGCTTACAATAATCTTTGGGTTTCCATGTATCTTTTGAATTGTTTCCATAAATGTAGTAGCAACTATAATTGGTTTAAATGGATGAGATAATGCACAAAATTGTGCATACTTGGTAAGTCTATCAACTACCAACATGATGACACTCTTTCCTTTAGACTTAGGTAAACCTGTGATAAAATCCATTGAAACCTCCTCCCAACATTGACTTGGAATGGGTAAAGGTTGTAGCAGACCCGTGGTCTTAATTGTCTCAACTTTATTTTGCTGGTAAACAAAACATTCTGCCACAAAATTTTGAATATCAGATTTAAGGCCATCCCAAAAAAATTATTTCTTCACCCTGTGGTAAGTTTTTAAAAAATTTGAGTGTCCTCCAACGGGAGAGGTGTGCAATTCCAAAATAATATTTTTGTTTTAGTTGTGAATTCTTACAAATATATAAGAGATATTTGTACCATAAGGAATCATTTTTCCAACTAAATGTATCATATGTACTGGGATCTTGTTGCAACGTTTGAATGAGTGTCCACACTTCTTCACCATTCTTCCATTCCTCCCTTGCTTCGGTTATCCAATCTGGTTCGATAATAGAAATGGAACAAATCAATGCTTCCACCTCCTCATCCTTTCTTGAGCGTGCATCTACAACAAAATTTAGCTTCCCTTTTTTGTAGATGATTTTAAAGTCATAACCCAACATTTTTGTGACCATTTTTGTTGCTCTTCTGAAGATAGCCTTTGTTCCAAAAAGTATTTAAGACTATCATGATCAGTTTTTACCTTGAAGTTTCTTCCCATTAGATAAGGTCACTATTTATTTAGTGCATGTAGTATTTCCAACATTTACTTCTCATAGATATCTTTATGTAAATACTCTCCTTTGATTGGACGACTTTCAAAAGAAACGAGTCTTCTTTCTTGCATTAAAACAACACCAATTCCATTTCCTAAGGCATCACATTCCACAATAAAGGTTTTTGTGAAGTCTGACATAGCTAAGACCAGTGGTAGGCACATTTCCTCTTTAATATGTTCAAAGGACTTAGTTGCTTCAGGAGTCCATGAAAATGAATATTTCTTCAATAATGTTATTAGAGGTGTTGCTATTCTCCCATAATTTTTAACAAACTTATAATAATACACTTTTAATCTGAGAAATCCTCACAACTGCTTTATGGTTGTGGGGAATTTCCATTCCTTAATGGATTTAATTTTGTTAGGGTCTACCTTAACACCCTCCTGAGATACAATATGACCCAGATATTCCACCTCTTTTACTCCAAAGAAACATTTGGAGGTTTTTGCATATAGTTGTTTCTCATCCAATAGTTTGAGCACCTTGTCAAAATGTTGACCATGATCCTTCCAAGACCTACTGTAGATTAATATATTATCAAAAAATAATAACACAATTTTTCTAAGGAAGCGTTTAAAAATGGAATTATTCAACCCTTGAAATGTATAAGGTGCATTGGTAAGGCCAAAAGGCATGACCAAAAATTCATAATGACCTGAGTTTGAAATGCTGTTTTCGGAATATCTACAGTCTTCATTCTAATTTGTTGATATCCTGAACGAAGATCAATCTTGGTAAAATAAATTTATCCACCTAATTCATCCAATAATTAATCAATCACTAGAATGTGAAGTTTATTTTTAATAGTGATCTTATTGAGATCCCTATAATCTAGACACATGCGCCATGATCAGTCCTTCTTGTGCACCAATACTACTGGAGCAGAGAAAGAACTTTGACTAGGTTGAATTATACCAGCCTCTAACATTTATGCAATCATATGTTAAATTTTGCTCTTTTGGACATAAGGATATCTATAAGGCCTGATGTTTAGAGGAACACTTCCTAGAATAAAATGAATAACATGATCATGAACACAAATAGGTGGGAGTCCTTTGGGAGTTTCAAACACCTTGGAATGATTTTCCAAGAATTTTTGGAGATCTGGAGAAATAGATGATTTTGATGTTGGAACTTCTAGTGAGCATAACTGTGAAATTACGCCTCATTATTATAATTTTCTTCAGAAGCTTTGTCATGACATTACGGCTTATTATCTTTCCCATCTTCCCTCCGATACCCCGTAATTCAACTTCCTTGCCTTCCGAATTTTTTTTCAAGAAAAGTTCTTGAAAATTAAAAGCTATTGTTTTCAAATATTGTAACCATTGTAATCCTATTACAACATCAACACATCCCTTTGTAATGGAAAGCATTTAACTATTCAATACATATTCCCCCATGGTTAGCTTGACATTATGGCATTTTCCAGAGCTATTTATAATCCCTCCATTTCCAACCATCAATTGACACTTTGTTGCTGGGTATAAGAAGCAATTCAATTCCTTGGCTACCTTACAATGACTTAAATTGTGGGTACTACCTGAATCAATCAACACTATTACCTTTTTCTTCTTGATATGTCCTTCTATATTGAGAGTTTGAGGAGTGGTAATTCCTACCAATGCATTACAGGATATGGTCGGAATCATTTCTTCTTTCTCTAGGGTTGGTTCTTGGTGTATATCCTCTTCTTTTTAAGTTTCTTGTTCATTTTCTTCCTCCTCTTCACAATTTATGTAAAATAATTTCTTCTCAACACACTTATGACCTTTAGTGTATTTTCTATCACAACTGTAGCAAATCCATTTTTCTCATTTTTCTTCCAATTGTTGTGGTGTCAACCTTGTAGGTTGTGGAAGTCTAGGAGCATCAACACTTCCATATTTATAGATGTGAGTGGTAGGCTTCCTTGTCACCATAATTTTACATTCAATTTCTCTTGTCAAACTTAATGCCTTCTCCAATGAATGAGGTTCCCAAAGGCGAACCTCATGTTGGATGTTATCCTTTAAAGTACCTATGAAGACATCAATCCCGTGTTCCTCTGGAATATCAATTACCCTTATATTCAATTTTTGGAAGTCCTCAATGTGCTCCACCATTGAACCCTTTTATTTGAGATTTATCAATTGGTTAAAGAAGGTGCTTCTCTTTGTATCCTCATAATGTGATATCATTTCCTCCGTAAAAATTGACCAAGTGACATTTTTTTTACGAGAGAAAATTCATAGATACCATACAAATTTATTTTTGTTCTAAATGTAAAGTTGCAATGCGTACCTTTTGTGTGTTTTTCACATTATGGAGATCAAAATATTGCTCCATCTGTAGTATCCATGTTACGGGATCCTTGCCATCAAACTTCCTCATATCCATCTTTGGAATATGGCGGGTCTTCAATCCAACATTAGAGTTTATGAAATAACGATTAACATTTATTTTGTTCTCATCATGAGTTTCCTGTACTACCTTTTCGCCATTAGGAATCATTTCTTGTATCAAATTTGTCAAACCTTCCTTCAAACCTTCCATGTCTTCTTTTATATCATTCTTCATGACTTCCATGTTATCTTCAATGCCATCCATCTTAGCTTCCATGCCATCCATATTAGCTTTCACGCCTTTCTTCAAACCATCCATATTAGCTTCCATGCATTTCTTCAAACCATCTATATTTGTTTCCACACCTTTATTCAAACTTCCATTTCATTTTTTGTTTCTCTTTGCGACAACGAAATTTGGTGCACTTGCTCTTGTAATTTTGATATATCATGTTTCAATTCTTCCCCTTCATGAGTCATAGTAGAGCCTTTTGAGGGCTTAATGGATGTTGAATTATTTTTAGGGGGAATTTTAGAACCAAATATTGATATATATGCTTCAATATGTTTTTGGAATCACTCCAAACTGATTTTTCAAACAAGACTTATGCAATTTGAAAAACATACACACCTTTTTCTTGATTTTGAGGAGCTCAATATTGAAACTGATGTATCTTTAAAATTTCAGATCCCCGAGATTTAAGCTTTGGTCCTATAATATCACTCCGAGTCTTCTTTCCAATGCCACAAGTCTGACCTGATTTTGATTCTTCAAGACAAAGTTATTTCCAATCTCCTACATTGACCTAATTATGGAATGGTTTAGTAGAACGAACTTGTATGGCGTGCCACAGGTCACTTTTTCCTCCTTCGGCTCTGAAATTGATACAAAGAAGACCACATTTAATGTAATTTGACCATTTTTTACAAAATTCTAATCTGATGCTTAGAGAGAGAGATTTATGATGATTTTCCCCAGGTCACCTATTTGAGATGAAATTCGGGAGCTTGAAAAAAACCCTAAATTCCACAGATCATATCTCCTAAAATATTACGAACCAAGCCCTAAAATGTTTACACAAACTTCCTCAGGATTTCTTTGCAAATGGGTTTTTTTTTTAGCATCTGAACTTTCGTAGAAAAAAATTATAGCGAAAATGACACGATGACCTCTTTGAAGCAGTGAAACCCTAGAATCCAAAGCTCTGATACCAAATGTTATGAAACAAGCTCCAAAAAGAGAAGAAAAGAGAGATCAACACATTAGAAATCAACCACTTCAAGGGGGAAACGTCCTTTCCATAACATAAATGAAAAAATATTGGATGATTCAAATGACAAAACCTCCTTTCTATATATAGGAGTCCATGGGGTCACAATATAATCCTAGCTGACCTAACAATAGTAAACTAAGGGCCAAAATTAGAAATAGTGGGGTTTTATGGGGCACAATAATAAAAATATGGGGACTACAGGGGTACAATAATAACAATAAGGGGGCTACACTACAACAATAAGGGACTACACTAGTAATATAGGGACCTAACACATCATGATTATTACTAACATCATAAGGCATATAACAAGCAACAACATGACCCTATTGACAAAAATGCCAAAACTACAATGCCAATAAACTCTCCCTTTGGCATTGATGTCAACCTCAATCCAACATTTGAGGTGGACAAGGCATCATACACTCTCCAAAACTAAAGTTGCAACTCTAAATATTATCTCTATCCATCCAAATTCTCTCCCCCTTTGATATGAATGGCAAAGGGCCATACCAACATTGAAGACAATGCCAATAATGCGTCGAATGAGAGAATGAATCCCATTGTCATACTCAACACCATACAGATGCAACTCAAAGATGTATCTCCTACAAGATAAGAATGTGAAGCAAGGAATTCAAATTCCAAACATATCTCTAGCCACTGTCATGTAATATGTGAAAACAAAACATGCTTCGCCTAAGCATGTAATGATGTTGCAATCATACACTATGTCTGCTACAATAAGCCTCCTTGCCAAGTGCAAGAGACTAATAATCATGTGCCATGAATCCAACTAACTTTTGACAAGATATACAATGAACTACAACACACACAATGCTTCATGGAGCATATACATGGCTATGACAAGTACATACGACTGACATATGACTCCTCTACACCTATCATCAACCAATACCTCTATGGACATAGGTTTACATCATGCACCCAATGAAGTGGTCCGGCATCAATGATATACAAAATAATACATGACTTTGAATTTCATTGACCCATACATAGCTAATGACGAACCATACTGTTGCGGATCCAATTTGTCGTGATTTTGCTAATCAAGCCATCATTTTTTACATAATTCCACTCACCCATTATCATCATTCTTAACCATGTTTCTTCATAAATGCACCAAATTCTGACATAGATGTTTAAATGGTTTATTATTACTATTTCCATTATTTTTAATGAATTAAGAAGAAATTTGTTTGGTTCTACTAATGATAGTTTGACCAATGCAAGTTTCTACAATTTAGCCAAGTTATCGTAGTTGTCTCCATGGTTGAGGTAGTAGAACCACTCTATAAGGAAATATGGAACATAGAAATTGTTTCTAAAGGTTCCAATATAAATTTTTACTGGTAAAATTCCACCTAGATTGTACGTGTGGACCTCCAACATCAAATCAAGGGAAAAACGCATTAGTTTTGAACAATCAACTTAAATACATTTTCTGAGAAAATGAAAACGAATTTATGGAAGAAAAAACTTGGGTTTTGTTTATCATGGGCCCAATTAGGTTTTCAATGAGATATTTTCTCAAATTCGTTACCATTTGAGATTTTTTCGAATATATTTTGAGCCTTATTTTGCAAATTACGTGGATATGCGGTTTTTTAATTTGTCATTTAATGCACAATCAACAAAAAGGCCAAAACAAGATGTTCTTTGGAAAATACACGACATAGAGATAATTTTGATGAGATATGGGTTGATATTTGATCCAAAAATGCATGAAACTTGATTTGATTTGATTTTCAAACTTATATATAAAGATCCCATGACTAGAATTGTAGCAATAAAAATCTAAGTCTGTTGTTGCTAAGATCTATAAATTTCAATCTCTTTGATGAGAGGGAGGAGATGCTTATTTGAGAAACTATGTTTTTGCAAATACAAATTATGTTTTTGTTTCAACCCTTTGTTGTGCATGGTATTGATGTGTTTTTAGTCTTGTAGAGGAGTTGTGCTATTGCCTACATCTCCCAGGAGGGCCCCCTCGAGTTGTAAGGTTTTCATTAACTCTAGATTTAATTTCAATTATCTATTTTGATGTAAAGTTTCATTAGCGTGTTTAAATTCTTCTTTTTTATTTTTGAATGAATGCTTAGGATTGTTTTATTAAGATTGCTTAATCATTTTTGCTGTTGAGTGAAGCGAGATATCTTGTGCACATGGACATGGCATAGGTTTACATAGATCAGTAACATAGCTTTACATTTTAGTTATATATATTTGTAGAGATAATCTTTCTTTTTGTAAATAATAGATTCATTTGCAGTGTAGTTTCAATTCAAGAAAGCGTGATTTCATTTTAAAGTAAGTGTGTTTTCAATTCAAGCAAGTGTGATTTCATTTTAAATCAAGTGTGTTTTCAATTCAAGCAAGTGTGATTTCATTTTAAAGCAAGTGTGATTTTATTTTAAAGAAAGAGTGGTGTGATTTTATTCGAAGCAAAGCATGTGTGTGATTTCATTTAAAAGCAAAAGGGTCTGTTTGATTTAATTTTGAGTAAGCATGAACAAGTGTGATTCATTTCAAGAAGAATGATCTTTCTGTTAAGTTAGAGCAATATAATTAATTTCATCTACTTACTATTAGAGAAACATGTGCATTTTGATATCTCAATTTAATTTAGGAATTGCTTGAATAATAAAGACTTCTAGCACATACACTTCATCAATATGCTAGCCCTGGTCGAAAATTTATGTAAGAAATTTAACATTAATTAAATTTCCAAACATTTTGGAATTGTTGTCGGGGAAGTGTATATAAGAGTCTTTTTTTTTTCTTTAAAAAAAGAAGAAAAAAAGAAAAAGAAAAAAAAGCCAGCCCCACCGTATCATGTGGTGCAGTAAGAGCCACACATCCACATCATGAATTCCTAGTTTTGCAGGTATAAGAAGAGTTGAAAGAAAAGAGGTTGAAGATATGGATGAAGATGATAATAATGAGGAAGATCCTTTTGGATTTCCCATTCAAGAAACTGATGTCAATGTTCATATGAAGAACATCCCTCCATCCGTAATTCCTAACTTCAAAGGTATTAGATTAGAAGACTTGAAACCTTTTCTTTTTGAATTTAAAATCATTTGTAGATCTTATGGATACTCATTACACATTCAAAAATTTAATTTTTTTCCTACAACGTTGAAGGATAGATCTCTTAAATGGTTCATGACTTTAGGAAAAAATTCTATAATGACATGGGATGATATGAAAAGAGTATTTTGGAAAAAAAAAATAAAAAATTATTGTATACACTATGACCTTAGAAACAAAGTCTTTATAGTGAACCAAAAAGATGATGAAATCCTAGAATATTTAGTGGAGATATTTACTTATAATGCCAAAAGAGCTAAATTGCATAATTTAGGATCAGACACATTAAAAACACTTCTAGTAAATGCTAAAAGGGATGAATGGATTGATCTTCTTAACCTGGTGGGAAAAGAAGATGTCTCTCAATTGTCATTTCAAGAGATTTGTGAACTATGCAAGAACATATCAAGAGGAAAAGAAAAGTATGGAAGATCCCCTCAAGATCCAATTATGGAAAAAGTAAGTAAGCTGACATCAGGATTGGTAAGTCAAATGGAACTTACAAAATTTCTAGACATTATTGGTAATTTAAATGAACAAATCAATATGATAAGAATGTAAAACCAACAAAAAGTTGCGAATGCTAATTCGTTTATATTTTTCCCTAAATGTAGAAAGAAGCACGCTTTGCATGAATGCACACTTGATAACATTAAAATTTGTGAAATATTTGTAGGATCACATAATAGTAAAGATTTCCCATCATTACTAGGTCTAAAGGAAGTTTACTAGGGAGAAAATCAAACACTGGAACAATCCTATTATGTAGCTCCAAGAAGACCATGGAATCCTCATCAACCTAGTATGATGCGAGATTTTAATTATGAATTTCAGGGTTATGCACAACAATATCAAAGTAATTGGAAAACACCCTTGCCTTGGAAACCTTTGACATATCAGTCCCAACCTCAAAACCAACCTTGGAAACCTTTTTCATCTCAAACCCAACCTAAAAAAAAAATCTTGGAAACAAGGTTGGAATATCATTATAGAGGAAATCCACCATATCCTCAATCTTTTTCTCACTATCCTCAATACCAATATCAATGTTATCCATACTGCTCACCTCCACCACAACATCAATTTCACCCTCAGTTGACCTTCAACCTTTCCCATTACCACCCACACAAGCACCCTAAAGATCCATTCCCACTCCACCACCTGCACAACCATTTCATATCCCCAACAATAAAACACCTCAATACACTTACAATGTTTAGGTATTGCAAAATGATTCTCTAGCTTCCATTGAATAATAACAACTAGATGAAGAATATTAAGATAAGATCCAAGAATTATGAATGCCCGTTGAAGAAGATAAGTTGTTGGAACCTGAGATTGAAACGTTTCTTGCATGCCTATCACTAGATTCTATGAATGAGGATCACATCTCTAAAGACTTGCATGGCATGATAGTAGGAAGCCAACGAAGACAAGATTATGTTGAATATTGGTTCAATACAATCATTGGATCCCAATACTCAATTCTTTAGTATTTTCTGACATCATCTCAATCAAGACAATTCATCTCTCATATATTGGTACATATCAAAGAGTATATTTCAAACCAACATATGAGTTTATCTATCATCTTGTTACACACATGGTACCATTTGAAGCATTCATATCCTTGAACAAGATTTATTTTTCAAGTAAAGTATGACATATAAAAAATAAATAAATAAAAGTAAAGAGAAAAATAAGTCTTATTGTGAAAACCAGCTTGCTGACACAATTGGACATGAGCTTTACTTGAAAACCAAGCAAATGGTGAGCAAAGTTCACAATAAGTTCTACAATTTTATGATGGTTTCAATATTTTATTATGGTTCTTCAAATAATTTTTTGTTCTATGCTAGAGTTGGCTGATGTGGGATTACTTAAGGCCAAACTTCCAACAGATCTTGTCCCATCGACCTCAACACATTATCTGGGATCAAGATCATAGATTATTTGGAGTGCCTTGGAACTTGCATACATCAATGGAAAGCCTACTCGTTGACAACAATGGGAATAAAGCAATGTCTCTTGATTGTCTGATATTGCATATGAATCGACTTCAACACATTCATTCGTCCTTGTCAAGATGTAGTCAGGTACCTTGACACTAATTTACATTATTAGTGAGTTGTCTCACATTGATTGTCGATTTTCATCATTGATCAGTAATCCAATGATTTCTTCTCATGCTCGACTTCTACAGATTCATTCACATGGTAAGAATTGTACCATGAATTTTGGTTTTGATGAATACTATATGTTTTTATGAAATCAACAACAACTTGCAGCAATATATTTTATTGGTTTCTTGTAGCAGCATGTTCATCTTTTTGTCATTAAAAAACAACATGATGACACCATTACAACTCTTTTTCATTCATTTCTTTTCAAAGAAAATCAATAAAACTGGGCATATTTCAGTCAATATGCATTATGTTTCATGGTTTCTACTTCAACATGTAGTACACAATCCAAATCAGAAGTTAAAACTCAGATGAAGCAACTTTTTGAAAAAATTAACATTTTCTGCAATAGCTACAGAAAGTTGCAGTTTCTGCAGCTATTGTTGTAACAACCTATTTTTGTTGTAGTAACTTGTTCAAGAGGCAGTTTTGGCACAAATATTGCAAGATATTGGAGCAGAAATAAAAAATTATGAGCTTCTGGGTTTTCTCAAAATATGGTAAATTGAGTAAAGAGTGGGCATAATTCTCAAAAAAATGCAATTTTCAGGGACTTTCAGCGGGGTTTTAAGGCGGATTTTCATTTATCACCATTGTGGACAGATTAGGAAAAATTTCGGTATTTTTGCACAACAACATATTTTATTCTCCAAAATGGTATTTTGAAGGTAAGTGGTGGTAAAAAAGGTAAAAACACACCATTTCCCTTTTGAAGCACTCAATTTTGCCTTTAAATGAGTTCGTGGCGTATCTTTTGTGCAATTTTGGATGACATGAAAAGTCATTTTCAAAATTTTCAAAAGCCCAATATTCAAGAATCTATTTTCTAGTAGAATGGTTTTATTCCACATCTACAAACCCTACTTCAACATTTCAAGTTCTTCAAAATGTAAACTTGAGGTAAAACTAGCGTTGGACTTTTTAATTTGTTAAACATTTTGGAAATTGTAATAAGAAAGCTATTGAAAACATGTGATCTATGTATTTCACCCTATCATATTCACATTCTTCAAACCATTTTTTTTTTCAATCCTTCATCCCTATTCTACTAGTTTCAGCTCTCATACTTTATTGGATGATCTACCAATGTTGTTATGACTGAGTTCCATACTACGGTTGCATAATCTTTTCCTCCATGAGATCTTATGTTTACCTTTTCTCTTATTTCTTCCATTTAAATTAATTCATGCTTCTTCAATGAACAATCTGACCTTTTGGACTTCATGTGGGAATAATTCATGCTTTCCTTAACAGTCCATCAACATAAAGTTCTTGAGAAAAAGTATTATTTTACATATATAGCAAGCTTGACTTCATGGTACATGTTTGTAGCACATGATCAAAAGGTGGTGGTTTGTTTACATACAACATTCATGGTGCACATGGACATCATTCATTATTTGGGTTGGAAAGCACATGAATGTAGTAAGAGTCTTATTGATGCATTTCTCACAATATGGCATGTTGAATATTCTACCAATGATTAAGAAATTTGTGCACAATTGAGTAAGTGACAAAAACTTTATAAATTGTTTCTAAGATTTAATTTGCAAAGGCTTTAACAATAATAACAAGTACTTGGATATGCTACTTTATGGAAACCCTTATCTTTCACACAAGTTGTATATGATAATGTGCAGGGGATTAATAAGTAATGCATATATGCTTATTTTATTAAATAAGAACAAATCAAGAGGCATCATATCATTCATAAGTTAGCATACTATGGAAGGAATTTCAACAAGAGGATGGATAGTTCTTCTTTTTCATTTTGAAACTATCAAGAAACAAGTGTGTAAACAAAGAGTTGTGCTACCAGATGTGTAATTTTGGAGAATGAATTCATTGGTTCACTGAACAATAGAGAAAAAAAAATCTGACCAAGATAGATGATCTACACCAATCCCTTGGAGCTTTGGTCAAGGATGCGGTTGAAATAAAAAAATAAAGGATTATTGAGAACTAGTTGAATTATGAAATTTTGCAAATCTTTGTTTGTACAAGGACATGAAAAAACTCAGGTGTGGGGAAATTATGGGCAATTTGTCATGATTTTTCTAATCAAACCATCCATTTTGCATCATTCCACTCACCCATTGTTTTCATTCTTAACCATATTTCTTCATAAACGCACCAAATTTAGGTATACATGTTTACATGGTATATTATTATTATTTCGATTATTTTTAATGAATTAATAAGAAATTTTCTTGGTTTTACTAATTAGAGTTTTGCCAGTGCAAGTTTCTATAGTTCAACCAAGTTTCCACAACTATCTCCATGGTTGAGGTAGTAGAACCACTCTATAACGAAATACAACACATGGAAAATGTTTCAAAAGGTTTGAATATAGATTTTTATTGGTCAAAATCAACCCAAATCGCACATGTGGACCTCCAACATCAAATGAAGGGAAAAAACACAACATTTTTGACCAGTAAGCTTAAAACACATTTTTTGAACAAATGAAAATTAATTTATGGAAACAAAAACATGGGTTTTGTTTATAACGGACCCCATTAGGATGGTAGTGGGAATTTTTCTCAAATTCTTTACCATTTGAGATATTTTTGAAGATCTTTGGAGCCTTATTTTCATATTATGTGGATAAGTGATTTTTCAATTTGTCATTTAATGCACATTCAACAAAAAGGACAGAATGAGCTGTTATTTGGAAAATTCGTGGCATAGAGATAAGTTTGATCAGATATGGGCTGATATTTTATGCAAAAATACATGAAATTTGATTTGATTTGATTTTCAAACTTATCATAAAGATACCATGACTAGAATTGTAGCAATAAAACTCTAAGTCTGTTGTTTCTTCAGAGATCTATAAATTTAAATCCCTTTGATGAGAGGAGGGAGGAGATGATTTTTTGAGAAACTCTGTTTTTTTAAATACAAATTCTACTTTTGTTTCATTCCTTTGCTGTGCATGGTATCAATGCATATTTAGTCTTGTAGAGGAGCTCTTTTATTGCCTACATCTCGCAGGAGGGCCCCTTCGAGTTGTAAGGTTTTCATTAACTGTAGATAGCATTTCAATTCATTTTTTTGTTGTAGCATTTAATTAGTTTGTTTAAATGTTTAGTTTTTATTTTTGAATCAATGCTTAGGATTTTTTTATTAAGGTTGCTTAATTTTTTTTACTGTTGAGTGAAGCGAGATCTCTTGTACACATGGACATAGTGTTGGCAATATGATTCTTATGTCTTAATATGTTTTCCTTGATGGAAAATCTTTGGAAAATAATGCAACATATGTCTTCTGGAGAAGCACAATAGTTTGTAGTAGTTTGGAAAATAATGCAGTATATGTCTTCTATACGTGGGTTAGTACAGGCCAAGTCGTGTACACATGCGGATAAGAAGGATCCAAATCACGTATGCCTTTTGTGCTCTAAAATTATAATAACAGGGGGAATTACCATGGTTTTAGCCCACATTATTAATCGTTGTTTTGTCTATTTGATTTCGTCCAAGAATACCATCGACACTTGTGTGGTTCTGGCTCATCGTATTAGAAAAGGTTAAATCTATATATGGAGAAGAAGATCATAGTGCAAAGCATGTACATGTGTAAAGGATGTGACTGAATAATTCTCTCTGGAGTATATTTGCATGGGATGGACTCTGTTTTATTGATATATCTAAATCTATGATGCACCCTTGGATAAAATTATGGATCAGGATCTCTAGACCTGAAATGATTATGTACTTGCATGATCTATTTATGAGATGATTGGATATGTGACCTGGCGCATGTTTGTTGGAGTGAAGTGAAGAAATCTACGTAAGTCTATAGATCTGAATCATTCTACAAAATTAATATTTATAGATCTATACGCTAGTTCGTCTAGGTGAGAGCGCATATATACGCGGCTTTGTCTCAGCTAAAGCGCTTATGGAAGTCAGGGTTTTTTGAAGCTTGCTGGAGAGGTTATCTGTTCATTACTGCTATATTTCTACTATCTGACAATGAAGTCTTCATGTAGATCTAGGTTGTTTGAATACTGTATATGATGCTAAGTTGAATATGTACAAATCTGATCATTGAGTGATTAAATATGAATAAGGATGTTGACTGAATAAGGGTTCTGTAAATTTGAAAAGATATCTGTCTAAAAACCTCAGATCTAGTTCTGAGACTGATAATTTTTTTGGAAATTCAGTATTCACAGATCTATACGCAGGTTGGTGTGAAGGGAAGCGCGTATAAATGCAAGTTCAGTAAAGTGAAGTAGCATATGCATTTTAATATAATGAATGATCAGGGTTGAGATTGATTCTGCATGTTGATTTTGAAATCTAGTTTATTATTGTAATTTTGTTACAATGATCTCTCTGTTCTGATTGAAGTTTGGGTTGAGTTTATTGGTTTTGATCTTTATGCTGAGTTGTATAGAAGCTGTGGGATCCAGTGTGAAATGTGGTCTGCAGTGGTTCTAAGGGTCGAAGCCTTCATTATGGAATTAGAAGATTCCTCCAAGTAGAAGCCGATGTTCTGATCAGGAGGTTGTAGCTCCCTTCTAGTAGTGGCTAGTAAATGAGATCAGGGGTTGGAGCTCCTTTCCAATAGCGACTAGAGAACGAGAGAAGGTTGCAGCCTTTTGCAGGTAGATGCCTGCGTTCTGATATAAGTCTGCATTAGTACAATATTGTAAGTAGTTTTATTTATAATAAATATTGAAGACAAAGACGACAACATTGGTGTTTTTCTCCCAAATTGGGTTTCCACCTTAAATCCTGGTGTTCGTGTGTGTTTCTTATGTGTGATGATTTATTCTATTCTTACTGTACATGCTTACTGCTTACTAAACATCCAATGAATGAATGATGCACTGATATAAGTAAAGAATTATCTGCATAATAAGATCTCTAGAAATACACAAGTTTGCTTAAGGATAACTGTGTGTATACGCTATTTGGGTTCATTAAAGTCACGTATAGAAATCAGTAAAGAAAAATTAAAAGTTAAAGTGAGTTATAAATATTGATTCACCCCCCCCCCCTCTTAGTAGTATTCTGAGCAATTGGAATAAGATCCAAGTCCTTCTGAAGAAGCTTAATCGCTAGAGAAAAGATCATCTAAGATGAGCAATCAAGATGGGACAACATCTATCAGAACTCCACTCTTCAATGGAAACAATTTAATCTTCTAGAAGACAAGGAAAATATCCTATCTTCAGTCTATTGGAGCAGATGTATGAGCTATAGTTGAAGGCGGTTATCAATATCCAGCCTTAGTTCGAGCAGATCCAGTAACAAGAAAGAACTATGAATCTAATTCAAAGGCGGCCAATACATTAGTGGGGAATTTGAGTGAATCATGATTTGTCAAAGTCATGCAGTTGAATACAGTAAAGGAGATATGGGACAAAATCATTTTGAGTTATGAAGGTGATGCCAAGGTAAAAAGTGCTAAACTTTAAACTCTCAGAATTCAATATGAAAACTCAGAATGCATAATGATGAAAGCATTTCTAGCTTCTTTTTACATCTAGATGAGATTGTAAATTGTATGAGAAATCTTGGTGAAACTATAACCGATAATACTCTTGTGGAAAAGGTTTTAAGATCTCTAAATCCTAAATTCGAGTCAAAAGTATTTGCTATTGAAGAGAAGTAGGATCTTCAAACTCTTACTGTTTTTTAACTTCATGGAATCTTAACTACATGTGAAATGAGAAAAGGAGGTCCATATGAAGTCAAAGAAGCTATTTTTAGAGCTGCTACAAAAGACAAGGATATAGAAGAACAAGAAAAATCAGGGTATGTTTCAGAAGAAGATGAGATAAATTTTGTAAAGAAACTACAACTTGGCACTGGGAGGTTCAGAGGTAAGCTTCCTTTCAAAGATTCTGCTTGTGGAAGAGTTGGTCATTATGCTACTAAGTGTCCTCATAAATATAATCATGAAAAGGGAAAGGAATTGGAAAAAAGAAATAAGAAACGATTCATCAATAGAAAAATTTATTATAATCATGAAGATAGTGATGGTCTATCAAATATTGAAGAAGGAGAATCTGATCAAGATATTAGATTACTCATGGCATTTGAAAAGAACTATAGTGAGACTAAAGATACATTTATGGATGATTTAGGAGAAAATGTTTTTCTTGAAGAAATCAATCTTCTCAAAATATGTCTGGAAGAAAATAAAATAGCCATAGATACTCTAAAGAATCAGCTTATAGAAAAGGAGAAGCACAATGAGAAATTAGAATGTGAAATAGTAAGTCTAAGAAAGGAAATTGAGAAAGTGAAAAACTTAAATATTAGATTTTCTGAAGGATATGAAACCTTATATGAAATTACCAAGGTTCAACTCTCTCCTCTTATAAGGATAGGTCTTGGATGTATCAGAGAATATTCTCAATCTTCAGCTCCAATCTATCTAAATGTAGCTAAATCCAACCAACAACAGTTCATCACTTAGCAAAAGAACAAAGAGAATACTCAGGTAAACCATGACCACTTCAATTAAAGGATGAACAATAAAAAAAGTATCAATCAACAGGTAAACATCAATAGAATTTTTCATGATCGCAAATTTTTTTCTTTAATGGACAGTGTTTCTCATGTCATAACTTTGGTCATAAAGCTGCTCAATGTGTTGCATACAAAACCATCATGAAAAGAGAAGTAAGAAAACAAATAAATGAGACTGGAATAAATAAGAATACTTATAACAACTTTTATCCTCTTTAAAATGAATTTGAATGTTCTTATTGAGATAAATTTGGACATGAAGTGTAGAAATTTGAATAATTGATATGTTATCCACCGAGATTCTCCTGATCACACACTATTTTATCTTCATGCACAATACAGAATCTCTTCTACCATTGATCATCACATGCGGAAATAAAATCAATTGCATGCACACATTAAAACCATAAACAATCACACATATGAACACAGTATGTAATGGGAAAGCTTAAAGCTGAAAAACCCCAAATATATGTGTATTATATATGTCATAGAGATCATGTAACAATCATCATACAAAGCTCCTCACAAGCTCTCAGTATAATCTCCACTTGCTAGACACTAATCAAGCTAGATCTAGCAAAACACATGCTCCAATATTTGCCACTTGATAGCTTGCCTCTACTGTGCAATCCCTACTGAAGAATGCCTCTTGATGAGAATGAATTACCCCAGCCTTTCTCACGCAGTCTTTATAGGCATCTCTACTAAGTGTTGGATGCAAGCCATGCATCACTTATAGTCACAACTGATAGTCACACTTGCTCTTTCACCTATCTTTGCACTGGTCTCCACTGAAACTGTCCATGCACTGAAGTTAACTGATGTATTATTTAGTTTATTAATGAGTTTATAATTAGTGAATTAATTAATAATTAATTCACACCACTCTCACTAGTGTATCAATAAGTTAGACTAGATACAACTAGCTCAACTATGTTTAGATTAGTTAAACTGAACACAACTCCATTAACTTCCTCAATCAACTCCACCAAACACTATCACATGAGTTCCAACTGAAGTATCCATGAAATAGCTCCACTTAACCCTTAGGAATAGCGTAATTCCTTCTGTCGGCTCCTGTGCCACATCTGTGCACTTAACTGAAGTGCTCCAAGAGAATAAGATAATGTTTAGAGTCCAAATATTATTAAGAGCTAATAATGATTTTACATATCTATTTTTATTAGAATCTAAACTCGCCAATATCTAAAAAATAGAAGTCCATCTATTTTTTCCAACTTCACCAACCATCCAATACAAAAATAGACTTTGCGCCAAAAATCACCTGTGTGGGCCCCACCTAGTTTAGGTGATCACTTTCTAACTAGGATCAGGAATGATGTTTCAGGATGCCTCCTTCACTATTTCTTGTTGAAATCTTCAACACTCCCTCTCAACAAGAAAGGACTATCTTTTCATGCGACATGCAACTCCATGCATTCGCCCTGCAACCTTCACACGTGCCATGCAACTCCATGCATCTGCTCTGCAACTCCTCTGAAACTGAATAGGCTCCAAACAAATAAATTGGTCTGATGCATCTATCATGAAAGTCTTTGACTTCTGCTGGTACCAACTGCACATGTCATCAGGAACCACTGCGATGTTGAACTCTTGCACCCATGCACTTTGCACTTGTTGTCAACTCTGATTCGCACTCCAGTATCCGACACTGTCACTTTGATATGCCTGCATCAATCCAACTGATCATGCTACTGCTGCGTTGTGGGCACCTCGTAGCCAGGTTCAATTCATGAGATCCACACCATCTCATGAATCCTGCCCAGAAATCTCCTCTTGGGATTAATCATGCATGTCGCCCACCTCTCACCTGGTGGTATAGCTGCATGCACTTCCTCTGCCCATCTGAAATGAAATTTCTCTGCATGAGTGGTTTCTTCCACTCCATGATCCTCATCTTGTGGCTGCTCCACATCCTGAGGTTCACTATTACCTGCATGCAAAACTATCTCCCTCTCAAGCATCAATTGCATGTCTTCCTTGCACTTCCTAATAGTAGGAAGCTCCGTAGACATCCCATCTACTTCAAGTCTGTAGAGATTCTTTACTCGAATCCCAACCTTCTTGACTTGTCCTTCCTCATCCTCATTAACTCCTACACTCCCAAGCTCATCCCTGCAGTGGAAAAACTTTTTCAAGTATACCGGAATAGTGTCATTCTTCTCCATTTTTATTTTCCTGAGTTTATCCTAAAACTCAACCGCTTCAATGCTTTGCAATTGCTCCAATGATCAATATCACTCTGATACCATGTAGATATTTGAATAATTGATATGTTATCCACTGAGATTCTCCTGATCACACACTATTTTATCTTCATGCACAATACAGAATCTCTTCTACCATTGATCATCACATGCGGAAATAAAATCAATTGCATGCACTCATTAAAGCCATAAAAATTCACACATATGAACATAGTATGTAATGGGAAAGCTTAAGGCTGAAAACCCCCAAATATATGTATATTATATATTTCATAGAGATCATGTAACAATCATCATACATATCTCCTCACAAGCTCTCAGTATAATCTCCACTTGCTACACACTAATCAGGCTTGATCTTGCAAATCCCATGCATCGATCCTTGCCAGCCCTTAGCCTACCTCTACTGCGCAATCCCTGCTGAAGAATGCCTCTTGATGAGAATTCATTACCCCAGCCTTGCTCACGCAGTCTTTATAGGCATCTCTACTGAGTGTTGGATGCAAACCATGCATCACTTATAGTCACAACTGATAGTCACACTTGCCCTTTCGACCCATTTTAATTCCATCTCCACCAAATCGTCTATGCATCAATTTAACTGATGTATTCTTTAGTTTATTAATGAGTTTATAATTAGTGAATTACTCATTAATTGATAATACCTAGTGTATCAATCAGTTAGACTAGATACAACTAGCTCAACTATGTTTAGATTAGTTAAACTGAACACAACTCCATTAAATTCCTGTAGAAATTTGAATAACTGATATATTTTTCACCGAGATTCTCCTGATCACACACTATTTTAGCTTCATGCATAATACAAAATCTCTTCTACCATTGATCATTACATGCGAAAATAAAATCAATTGCATGCACACATTAAAACCACAAACAATCACACATATGAACACAGTATTTAATGGGAAAGCTTAAAGCTGAAAACCCCAACTATCTGTATATTATATGTCATGGAGATCATGTAGCAATCATAGTACAAATCTCCTCACAAGCTCACAGCACCACCTCCAATTGCTACACACTATCAAGCTAGATCTAGAAAAACACATGCTCCAATCTTTTGCCACTTGATAGCTAGCCTCTATTGCGTAATCAATGCTATGGGATGGCTTAATTAAATAGATAAACCACCTGGCTTGTACTGCGCAATCCTCATGGGCTTCTCCACCTATCTGTGTGTTGCAAATAGCAACGGTATAGTCACAACTGATAGTTAACCTGCTCTTTCACCTATTTCAAAATCGGTTCCACCGAAACATGGTATGCACCGGTTAACTCATTTTAACTTTAATATCAATGAGTTTATAATTAGTGAATTAATTAATAATTAATTCACACCACTCTCACTAGTGTATCAATCAGTTAGACTAGATACAACTAGCTCAACTATGTTTAGATTAGTTAAACTGAACACAACTCCATTAACTTCCTCAATCAACTCCACCAAACTCTCTCACATGAGTTCTAAATCGGCGATCCATGAAATAGCTCCACTTAGTCTCAGAATAGCGTAATCTTCCACACCTCTTCTCGCATCTGCACTTAACTCGAAGTGCTCCAAGAGAATAAGATAATGTTTATAGTCCAAATATTATTAAGAGCTAATAATATTCAACATATCTATTTTTAGACTGGCAATCTAAAAATAGATTCCGCCCAATATGTCTAAAAATATAAGTCCATCTATTTTTCCCAACTTGACCAACCATCCACAAATAGCATCCTGCAACTCATAGAACATGATCCATATGTCTAAAAATAGACATAGTCTACAAATAGACTTTGCGCCAAAAATAGTCTGCAGGCCCACTTAGTGAAGGCGACTTCTTTCCACTAAGCTCATCATCTTGTTGCAATCTCAACACTCCCTCTCAACAAGATAAGGATTATCTGCAACCCATATCCTCCCCCTGTGGTATTCGAATTTTCTCCTGGTGAGTGCCTTTGTCAAGATATCAACATCTTCATCCTCCGTGGGAATGTATGAAAGTAACATGACCTTCCGCTGCACACAATCTCTGATATGATGATACCGAATGTCAATGTGTGAACCGAACAATCTGACCAGGATCTTCCTCATCCATATAGCCTCGCATGCAGCTAAACTTGCTGCCATATACTCAGCCTCTGCTGAACTGAGTGCCACGGATCTCTGCTTCCTGCTGTACCAAGAAACTGCTGTCGACTCGATACTGAAAATACCTCCAGATGTGCTCTTTATGTCCATTGGGCTCCCTGCCCAATCTGCATCTGTGAAGCCACATAGCCTCACCTCATCCGACTGTCTATACCATAATCCATATCCCGACGTGCCTCTAAGATATCTCAATACATGCTTCCCCGCCTTCCAAAAGAGCTTGGTTGGCTTAACCATAGCTTGTGAAAGCTGGTTAACAACATAGCATATGTCGGGTCGTGTATTGACCAGATACATGAGCGACCCCACCAACTGTCGATAAACAGTGGCATCCACTACCTCCGCTGAAGTAGCATCCTCCTTCCTCCTTCCACCAGGAAGAGGAGTACCAACAGGCTTGCAGCCATGCATTTTGAACTTCTCCAGTATCTCCCGGGCATACTTACCCTGAGAAACAAACAGTCCATCACTGCGCTGCCAGATTTCCAATCCCAGGAAATAATGAAGGAGGCCCAAGTCCTTCATCTCAAACTCCTTTGCAAGACTTCACCTCAGAAGAGTTTATCAAATCATCACCAAAATCAAATCATCTACATACAGTACAATGTGATCAGAAACTTACCCTCCACCACAATCTGGTATAGGTTAGGATCCGCCTCACTCTTGGAGAATCCAAGTCCGGTGAAATAACTATCTATCCATGTGTACCAAGCACGAGGTGCTTGTTTCAACCCATACAACGCTCTCTTGAGCCTGCACACATGCGACTCGCTGCTGAAGATCTCGAAACCTTCGGGTTGCTCTATGTACACCTCCTCCTCAATGACTCTGTTGAGGAACACAATATTCACATCCATCTGATGAATGTGCCACCCCATCTGCGCTGAGAGAGCAAGAATCATCCGTATGGAAGAATACCTTGCGACAGGTGCAAAGGTCTCCTCATAATCGATCCCCTCAATCTGTGAAAAGCCTTGGGCAACAAATTTTGCCTTATACTTCTCCACACTCCCGTCAGCTGCCTGCTTCACTTTGCAGATCCATCTCGAACCCACCACTGATTTCCCCTCCGTCCTTGGGACAATCTCCCATGCAATGTTTCTGACAATCGAATCATACTCTTCCACCATGGCATCTACCCATGTGGGGTCCTCCACAGCTTCCTCGAAAGAGGATGGCTCTGTCACAATACAATTGCTCATAAGAGCCATGTATCCAATATACCGGTGAGGTGACTGTCTCTATTTGCGCTGTGATGTAGGTGCTCCTACAACCTTCTCTACATCTTGAGCTAGTCGTTCAGCTTCTGTAGTGCGCTTCCGCCCTCTGATGGTTGGCGCTGCCTGAGTGGTCTCTTCCACTCCATGAACCTCATCTTGTGGCTGATCCACATCCTAAAACTCATCCTTAGGAACTAATAGCTTCTCATCTGCATGCAAGTGTGGCTCCCTCTCAAGCGAACACTTCATGGCTTTCTCCTCATGAAATTTGATATCCTGTCGCACAACATTCTTGCGACTGTCTGGAAAATACACATGATAGTTGTGGGGTGTATCAGTGTACCCAAAAAATATCCCAACCTCTACAGTCGGCTCCAGCTTCTTCCTGGCATCCTTCGTCACATGAATGTAAACAAGTGAACCAAAAATCCTCAAATGGGAAATATCAGGCCTCTTACCAGAAAATGCCTCCTCGGGTGTACTCATGCCAAGTATCCTGTGAGGAAAACGGTTCTGCACATATAATGTAGTATTTCATGCCTCCGCCCACAAGTGTATGGGTAGGCCCTGATCATGCAACATCGCCCGTGCAGCACCCACGATTGTTCTTTTTCTTTTGCTCAGCAACCCCGTTCTGCTGTGGGTTATAAGGTGCTATGAGCTCTCTTCAAATTTATTCTGCGCTGAAAAAGTCCTTGAATTCGCCAGAGATGAATTCACCACCATTGTCGCTCCTAAGAGCCTTCACCTGCTTCCCCGATTCTTTCTCAACCAGTGCCTTGAACTCATAGAACTTTGAGTATGTCTCGCTCTTCTTCCTCGCATGAAGAAGATCCAGCACTTCCGAGAGAAATCATCAACAAAGATCACATAGTACTTGTGCTTTGCTGTCGAAGCTACTGAGAAAGGTCCACACACGTCTGTGTGAATTCTCTCAAGGATCGTCATGGCACGACTATCCTTCTCGTGAAAGGTGGCTTTCACAAATTTTCCCAAGGTACACCCCTTGCACTGATATGACTGTGCAAGAGTACCCTTAGGAAGCCTAGTATAAATCTGCTGCAATATCTTCAAAGCTCCATGGTGAAGGTGGCCCAATCTCCGGTGCCACAACTCGCCATCATCCCGGCTCACCAATCCTTCTGCCTTACCTGCCATTGCTGCGCAGCCATCTACCTACAATTGATAAAGGTTCTTAACTCGAACCCCTATCCTCCGGGTCTCACTAGTTGCCTTACTACGCAGGAAAGCCTTTCCCTCGCTAAAGACAACATCATATCCCTTGTCTTCTAACATCGCCACAGAGATAAGATTCTTCTTCAATCCTGGAACATGCATCACTTCCTTCAATACGAAGGGTTTACCAGACTCCCTCTCAAAGGAAATGGTACCGATACCGATCGCACTGTATCTACCATCATCGCCCATCTCGATGTGCACTCCAAGATCTTTCTTATCTAGATCAGTAAACAAATCTCGATCTCCTGTCATGTGAAAAGACGCACCACTGTCAAGAAACCACACTGATCCCGCCACACTTGAGACCAAGCATGCGATCAATGAAAAATCCAGCTCAAACTGTGAGGCTAAGGCCTCTCCAGCTGCAGTCCCAGCAGCCTGCTTATTTTTCTTCTTCTGTGGACAATTAGTGGCGTAATGTCCGTGTTGGTGACAGTGAAAGCACTTCACCTTGGACATGTCCTGCTTCTTGCCTTTCGCACCGGATTGAAAAGCTTTCTTGCTCTTCCCCTTCTTTGCTTTGGCAGCCAAAGCGCAATTCTCTTCATCATAGTTCTTTGATGAAGATCCATCCCTGGTACTCTGCCTTATCTCCTCTTGCACAAGATCCGACCAAAGTCTCTCCCATCCTGGCAATTTCTCCCGACCATTGACAGAGTCCTGATAGGAATGCCAACTCTTCGAAATCCCAAGGAGAGCCAAGCTCACCAAGTCCTCATCATCTACAGTCACCCCCACACTTCCCAGCTCATCCCTGCATTGGATGAACTTCGTGAGGTACTTGGGCATACTGTCGCCTTTCTCCATCTTTATGTTCCTGAGTTTATCCTTGAGCGCCAACTTCCTCTAGTCGCTCTTGCTTTGGAATAAATCTGTCAAGGCTTTCCACATCAAGAATGGAGAAGCCTTACCATGAAGGCTGGACACTATGTGATCCTTCACGCCCTCCAACAGAATCCTTCGACACTTTGCTGTCTTCTTTTGCCATGCGTCAAGTACGACAACATCACTAGAAGTAGGCTTTGGAACTTCTGCATCTATGAACTCCTTCAACCCATTGTCATCTAGCACCGCCTCCATCCTGTCCTTCCATGCAATATAATTCGAGCTGCCCTCAAGGGCATACTCCAATCGCAATCCGTTGAAAGACATCTCAACTTCAACACCAAGAAAACACTGCTGCAAATTCGAATTCCACCAGCACAAAACTCAACCGCTTCAATGTTTTGCAATTGCTCCAATGATCAATATCGCTTTGATACCATGTAGAAATTTGAATAACTGATATATTATTCATCGAGATTCTCCTGATCACACATTATTTTAGCTTCATGCATAATACAGAATCTCTTCTACCATTGATCATCACATGCGGAAATAAAATCAATTGCATGCACACATTAAAACCATGAACAATCACACATATGAACACAGTATTTAATGGGAAAGCTTAAAGCTGAAAACCCCAACTATCTGTATATTATATGTCATGGAGATCATGTAACAATCATAGTACAAATCTCCTCACAAGCTCTCAGCACCACCTCCAATTGCTACACACTATCAAGCTAGATCTAGCAAAACACATGCTCCAATCTTTTTCCACTTGATAGCCAACCTCTATTGCGTAATCAATGCTATGGGATGGCTTCATTAAATAGATAAACCACCTGGCTTGTACTGCGTAATCCTCATGGGCTTCTCCACCTATCTGTGTGTTGAAAATAGCAACTGCATAGTCACAACTGATAGTTAACCTGCTCTTTCACCTATTTCTGCACTGGTCTCCACTGAAATTGTCCATGCACTGAAGTTAATTGATGCATTATTTAGTTGATTAATGAGTTTATAATTAGTGAATTAATTAATAATTAATTCACACCACTCTCACTAATTGTATCAATTAGTTAAACTGAATACAAATAGCTCAACTATGTTTAGATTAGTTAAACCGAATACAACTCCACTAACTTCCTCAATCAACTCCACCAAACTCTGTCACATGAGTTCTAACTGAAGTCTTCATGCAATAGCTCCACTTAACCCCTAGGAATAGCGTAATTCCTTCTGTCAGCTCCTGTGCCACATCTGTGCACTTAACTGAAGTGCTCCAAGAGAATAAGATAATGTTTAGAGTCTAAATATTATTAAGAGCTAATAATATTTGATATATCTATTTTTAGACTGGCAATCTAAAAATAGATTCCGCCCAGTATGTCTAAAAATAGAATTCCATCTATTTTTCCCGACTTGACCAACCATCCACAAATAGCATCCTGCAACTCATAGAACATGATCCATATGTCTAAAAATAGACATAGTCTAAAAATAGACTTGCGCCAAAAATAGCCTCATGTGCCCACGAAGAAGGTGACTCTTTCCACTAAGCTCATCATCTTGCTGTAATCTCAACATCTCCTCAATCAACTCCACCAAACTCTCGTCACATGAGTTCTAACTGAAGTATCCAATCAATAGCTCCACTTAACCCTCAAGAATAGCGTAATTCCTTCTGTCAGCTCCCGTGCCACATCCGTGCACTTAACTGAAGTGCTCCAAGAGAATAAGATAATGTTTAGAGTCCAAATATTATTAAGAGCTAATAATATTCGACATATCTATTTTTAGACTGGCAATCTAAAAATAGATTCCGCCCAATATGTCTAAAAATAGAAGTCCATCTATTTTTTACAACTTGACCAACCATCCAAAAATAACATCCCACAAATTATAGAACATGATCCATATGTCTAAAAATAGACATAGTCTAAAAATAAACTTTGCGCCAAAAATCACCTGTGTGGGCCCCACCTAGTTTAGGTGATCACTTTCCAACTAGGATTAGGAATGATGTTTCAGGATGCCTCCTTCACTATTTCTTGTTGCAATCTTCAACATGAAGAATCTAAATGCAAGAGCAAACTTAAGCCAAAAGAGCATATACCCTCAAAATCCAAGGTATGGAGAAAGAAGGACTTACAGGTTGAAAGCTGTGACATAGCTTTATTTGTAGAAGGGGAAGAAAATAAATGGTACATTTATAGTGGATTCTCAAAACACATGAAAGGTGATAAAAATAAACTCCTTTCATACAATGCATTAGAACAGGAAAAGAATGTTACTTTTGGAAATGACTCTCCTACTATCATTAAGGGTAAAGGTTCTGCATTTCTAAAAGAAAAGGTGAAAGCTAACAATTTTATGTATCTAGATCGATTAAATCATAACTTGTTGAGTGTGAATCAAATGTGTGATCAAGGAAATGAACTTCTCTTAACACAAGACATCATGGCATAAAAAGATAATTTTGTTTATCAGCGGTTGTCATTGATGTCAACCCAAGCAGTACTAGGGGCTAACCCAATATTGCATGGGACTTTTGACCTACAAAATTAATATATTCTAGGTCAATAATTCTTTTTATGGTTTCTACTTGTCGAGATGTTTCCGTTGATATATGGCACGCCATGTAATTCTTCACGGTTTGAGAGATGTTCATGTTTGAAGTTTATACCCCCATTTAGTGGGCTAAAACCCCATAGGGTTGTGGCATGGGTCATTGAAAAGTCATAATTAATATTTTTTAAGCTCCTAAAATCCCTCCCACATTCACTTGTTGAAGCCCCTCTCAACCTAAGCATTTATATAAATTGTGATCCTCATTTCCTCCTTATGCAAAGGATTTCGCCATCTAAAACAGGTCATCATGGAATTTTCGCCCTAACTTTTTTTCTAAGAAGGTTCAGAAGCTGAAATTTTTATGAGGAAAATTTGAAATCCTAAGGAAGCTAATGTGAAAATTTCAGATCAAGGTGCAAAATATGTTCGGAGATATGATCTGTGAAAGTCAGTGTTTTTGCAGGCTCCTGAAATTCATCGTAAATAAGTGACCTTGGGAAAATTGTCATAAATCTCTCTTTGAGTATCAGATTGGAATTCCATTAAAAGTGGAAGATAGTGCATAGAATTTAGTTGTCTCTCTATTTATTTTAGAGCCAAATGAAGAAATAGTGACACGTGGAAAGCCGTACAAGTTCGCTCTGTTGAAACAGTCCATAATTAGGGCATTGTGAGATATTGGGTATAACTCTCTCCTAAAGAATCCAAATTGGGTCAGACCTGTGGCATTGGAAATATGAGTCAGAGGAATACTACAGGACTGAAAATCAGATATTGGAGATCTGAAATAACAGAGATACACCAAATTCAATATCAAGATCCTAGAAGGCAAAGAAAAAGCTAGATCATGTGTTGTCAAGGGCTGCAAAGGACCATAATTTCTAGGGAAGCAAAGCAAAGCAAGGTGCAGCAGAGGGTAGCATGACAAGAGAAGAAACCAAGGTACATAACAACAACAAGAAGTTCATCACATGAAGTCTTCAAGTGGGCAGCACTGCATACAATCATTTAAAGGTATCATTGTACTAAGTCATTGTAAATACATTATTGTACAAATTGTACTAGTGTCTATCTGCCAAGAGTTGAAGAGGAAGTGTCGGGTGGTCTAGGATCATCATTAGGTGGTTGTGTCATAGTTGGGGTTATGTTTTAGTTGTTGAGAATGCAGCAAGATGATGGAGCTTAGTGAAATGAAGTCGCCTTCACTAAGTGGGCCCGCAGGCAAATTCTGGCGCAAAGTCTATTTTTAGACTATGTCTATTTTTAGACATACGGAGCATAATTTGGGAATTCTACTTGGAGATTATTGAAGTATGCTACATGTTGGTAAAAATAGATGAGACCCTAATTTTTAGGACCCAGGCTATTTTTAGACTGATCTCCTAAAAATATGGAAGTCAAATATTATTTACCCTTAATAATATTTTGACTATAAACAGCAGTTTACTCTCTTGGAGCACTTCAGTTCGAGTCATGGAGGTGGCTCATGCAACTGACAGAGGAATCACATGGTTCCTAGGGTTTGATGGCATCTTGCATGGTTGACTTCAGTTGGACTTCAGTGGCAGAAGTTTTGGAGGAGTTAATGAGACAGATAGTGGAGTTGTGTTCTGCTTATTTTAGTTGAACTAGTTGAGATTAGTTTAACTAGCTAATCAATTAGTTATGAGTGGAGTGAATTAAATATTATTTAATTCACTAATTAGTAACTCATTAGTCAACTCAAGAACACATCAGTTCACTACAGTGCATGATCAGTTCAGTGGCGACCAGTGGAAGAGGTAGATGAAAGGGTGAGTATAGCTATCAGTTGGAGGATCAGTTTTGCATGGGATTTGCATTACACTTGGAGGAATTGTCCATGAAAACTGCGCAGTCAAGCCAAGGGGATTCGAACCTTGGATCTCTACATATACAGGCCATGATTGCACAATAGAGGCAAGGCCATTGGCGGGGAGTTTTGAACCAGTAACCTGTTCAAAACTAAGCTAGATTGTGTGTGACTTTATGAGAAAGTACCGAGTACTTGTGAGGAGTATTGTACTTGTTTTGTTACATGATTTCTCCATTATAATATACACAATAGCTGCGGGGTTTTCAGCTATAGGCTTTCCCCATACATACTGAGTTAATGTGTGATTGATTTGATGTGTGATCGCTTCTGTTATTTCCGCATGTGACAATTAATTGTAGATGAGATTATGTGTTATGCATGCAATTCGAAATTGATGTGTAATCGGGTTAATCTTCATTGAATAAGTGATTTATTCAGCAAATTTCTACATTAGTGTGTCTTCTTCTTCTACATCATTCTATATCATTGTAAAGTGGACCATTTTCCCTGGTATGGGAGTCCATTCTTCTTTTATTCTTCTACAGGGTGGTAGGGTGGTGCTAGGGTGAGTTGTAGCTCATTAGGTGTTGGGGCATCCATTCAGTTGACTACTGAAGAATATCGGGTGTTGGAGCATCCATCCAGTGGGAGCTAGAAAAGAATCCTTTTCTAGATTCTAGGGAGTTGGAGCTTTATTTTCAATTGGAGTTTAATATTAAAGAATTATTAGGAAAGCATTAGGTGGTTTTTGTACCAGAGTGGGTTTCCACCTTAAAAACTGTGTGCATTTGTGTTCCTTTTGTTTGTTGCTATAATTTTGCAAACACTTATAACAATTGAAGATTACCTAATGCTCTAATTGAAAGGAATATTGATTAACCCCCCCAGTATTTCCAACAATTGGTATCAGAGCTTGGTTCCTTCAATAATAGTTTAATAGCTGGAAGGAGGTCATGGAGCATACCAAGAATGGTGTACCTCTGTTCAATGAAAATAATTATGAACTCTGGAAAGGAAGAATGGAGGTCTATCTCTTGGCGCAAGGTTACGAAGTATGGGACACTGTTAAAAATGGATTTACATCAACCACAAATGAACAAGGTAAGAAGAATTTGGTAAATGACACAAAAGAAAAGAATATTATTATTAGTGGAATTATTGAATCTGCTTATCATAAGGTGTTGGGTTGTAAAACCGCCAAAAATGTATGGGACAAGCTTGAGAATATATATGCAGGTGACTCAAATGTCAAAGAAAAAAAGCTTCAAATCTATAGAGAAAAATTGAGCAACTCAGAATGAAAGAATATTGCAACATTGCTACATACTTCCAATACGTTGATGAAATAACCAATACTTTGGAAGGATTGGGAGAGCCAGTTGATGAGAATACTATTATATGAAAGATTCTTAGAATGTGACCAGGGAGATTCAACCCAAAGGTATTGGTCTTAGAATACAGTGCAAATATGGACAAACTCAACAAAGGGGAATTAGATGGAGTTCTCATAGCATATGAAATGAGACTTGATGAAGAAGAGGGTACTTCGCATCTAGAAACTGTGTTCGTTGCATCTAAGAAAACCAATAAGGATAAATAACCTTCAATTGAAAAGACATGCACCTGCAAGTGTGAAGAAAAGGGAGATGATGAAGAAGGTCTTTCAGATGAAGAATATGCTTACTTCACAAGAAAACTAAAAATTGGTAAGGGAAAATTCAAAGGTAAACTTCAATTGATATGTTTCGGCTGTGATGAGGTTGGGAATTTCGCAACAAAATGTCCAACCAGAAGTGATGGCAACTCAAAAGGAAAGAAAGGCTTTAAGAAATTCAAAAAGTAAGGATCCAAAAGGAACTTTCTCTCTAAAGAAGATATCTCATCATCCGATGAAGACAATGACAGTGAAGAAGAAGAAAATGAGAGAGTATTGCTTATGGCCGAGCACAATAAACCCAAGCACAATAAACAAGAGGTATCAAACAACGAAGAAGAAGGATTGACCATAGAATAATTTTACAAGGAAGCAATCAAGCTTATAAAAGATCTCAAGGCAGAGAAGATCCATTCCAATACTCTTGAAGAACAAATTCAAGGTCTCAAAATTGAAGTTGAAAAACACAAATGCATTGAAGAGTCACTTCAAAAGAAGTTGGAAGAAAGCAACCAAGAAAGGGAAGAATTATAAGCCAAAGTAGTCTCACTGCATGAGGAAGTGAAGAAAGGAAAAACTATCCAAAACTATGCTAACAGCTCAAGGGCATTGGAAGAACTCATCAACAATCAACGATCTTACAATGACTGGACTGGCATCAGTTACAAAGAAGAAGAAACAAGACCTTCTATAACAAAATACAATGAACCTATGATATCTGACATGCATTTAGACTTCATTGGACAAGATTCACAAGAACAACCTTGGAAGACAATTCCTCGACGAAAATTTCCATCCAGGTGTTTGTGCTCAACCTAGTCTCCTAAATTGAGTTCATTTAATTGTCAACCAGGGTTGGTAAACTGCTGAAGTGAAGTGCACTGTATGTGCCTAAGTGATTGTTTCTTAATGCGTTGTGTTTAGTGTTTTATGATGTTTTTGGTCTTTTGATGGTTTTATGTTCACAAGGAAAAGAACTAGATGCTAATGGAATGAAGCTACTGGTTAAAAACAGAGTGAAGCCTAATTTGTTGATGACAAATAACAAATGTAAATGCAAATACTGAAACAGAATCAGACCTAAACTATGACTAAGCAGAATACAAAGTTTGATAATGACTTCCAGAACATGAATCAAAACATAAACTTAACTTGTCCAATTCTTTCATTAAAGGTATTTTGGAAGAGCTTGAGAAATGGGCAGCTAAGTATAAAAATTCTCCTAACTAAGCAATTAAACAATCAGCTTATAATGATACAACATCTTATCCATGATTAAATATTTGTTGAAACATATTTGAATAAGAACATTCGTAACATCATAAGATCTCTACTCCAAAACTAGCTCCTAATTCTAATCTGCAACTTAGTTTAACATCACTAAACCTTACTCAAAAATTATAGATTTCTTTTTAAAGTAGTCTTTTGAGGAAAGGCTTTGTTTATGAAATGGAAAAGAGGTTGCAAAAGTACTTCAGGCCTTGGGATGATACTGTCTTCTGTCCAGATGGTTATGAGTCAATTATAGATTTGGAACAAAAGAGGTTTTGTAAATAACGAAGGCCGTGGTGTTTAAGTTTAACAACTAATGTAATCTAATATGCAATGGATGACAACTAAATGTGGAATGTAAATACAATGAGCTAAGCTAGAACTGAACTAAGATGTCACTAGTCTACAATAAACAATGCTGAACTAACAAGCCATTATCAAACTTAAAACGAAATAACAGAGCATGAATTGAATGCAATTTGACTCCGGAGTACCCTAACTAAGTTATCATGCAATTAATCTATGGGATTCTATAGCCTATTTTGTCCATCATGAATGGTATTTTGGAAGAGCTTGTTAGAACAATCCTGGCTATACAATTCAGTGCAAATGCAAACATAAAGACTGAAAGCAATTTAAAAACTAAGACATCACAACTATCTCCTACCCATTATTATGATATTTTGGAAGAGCGTTTTAAGAGTAAGATTAGCTATGCTACTTAGTGTAAACAAACAACTGAAACATTTAGTATCACAGTCATGCCTTAAACATCATAAGGATTTTTTGGAAGAGTTTACTAGAATAAGTTCAACTCTGATAATGAACAAAAGAAATTACAAATAAAACCTACAACACTACAGCCATTTCCAATTCATTATCATGATCTTTTGGAAGAGTTTCTTAGAAAAAGTATAGCTATAGTGACTAATGAAATTAACTATGTAATCAAACTTCAAAAATGTGAAAACGACTAAGATACTTATCTAAATTACGAAAGTAAAGCCGTGCAGGAGGCAGGGGCCCTCTACCACCAGACGAAATCTAACTCAAAATCAACTCAACGCATTCAAAGCAATGCTGTCTTCTTCATTAAAGGAAAATAACTTGAAACAGAGTATTCTCGGTCTTCAGAAATATAGCAGTCAATCCATGAAATCTAAGAAAAATCTAGAGCTTGTCTCTCGGTTTCCCGAGTGATTTTATAACAAATCTACATAATAGAACTTGCAACAATACGGGGATCATTGTCTTTCCTTATCAAAATTGTACTAGGAATCTAAAGATGGCAGCGTAAAGGGACAAAGGAAATTTGGACTGTCCTAGTCCTATTAGAAGTCTGCATCCTTGAATGAGTTCCCACGTACCAAAACCACATCCAGAATTCGGTTCATTCTTCATGGTGAGCAACGAACGATGAGGACATGATGTGGAATATACCCATGTGTGGCTTTTCTTGAGAGGACACCTGGAACATGCTTGAACATGAAGACAGCTGTAGAATTTCCGGTTAGCTACGGAATGTCTGCATTCTGTAGCTAGTTTCGGTCAAAATGCATTACAATGACAAAATCACAAAACTTAGCAAGTTAGCCATGTTTTTCATTCTAAAAGTAATTTTAACTGATTTCATTGATCATTTGGGTCTAGGATAACAATGCATAAGGGAAAAATGGAGTGAAGTAAGATGAAAGAAAGAACAATCTTGGGGCTCAACATACCCCCACTGCTGACTTCTTGCATGTCCTCATGCAACTTATTCCATAAACTCAGAGACCTCTGCAAGAACATCCAACCCTCTTCTTCTTCTTTGTCTGGAAGTTAAAGGTCTTCTGGGTTTCCTGATGACTAACTTGAACCTTAAGTTGATAAGTGCCCTGATTAGCTTTTTGTTCCTCTTTTTCAACTTTTTGTTAGCCTTTTCCACTTTGTCCATTTGTAGAGATAAGGTTGAGTTCATACTGGTTTTGAGTTTGACTTGTTCCTTGAGAATATCATTCTCAGTTCTGATATGTCTATTAAGTACTTCCATCTCATACCTGTCTCTTATTAACACATCTATTTCGGACAGTGGAGGACTAGGGGTTCTATCTCTACTCTTTGAAGCTTTCCTTTCCAATGTTTTAACATAGTCATAAACTTCTTGCTGTGCAGGGTCAATTTCAGGGGTTTCTTCATTAAAATCTTCTTCAACATCTTCTTCAATAGATGTTTCCTCATCTTCTATGTTTATCACCCCTGTTTTTTTGATCTGTGTTTTCCTTAGTTTCCCCCTGAGTCTATGGCTTCTTCTTGGCTGGGATGATCCCTCTCCTTTTTCTGTGGCAGATTTTTTGATTACCCTTTCTTTCTTAAGTTGTCTCTTAATCTGAGTCAACTTCTCAGAGATTATTTCTTCACTACTTTCCTGTACTGTTTTGTCAATTTCAATTTCAGAGGCTCTCCATTTTCTACTTCTCCTTGTAGGCTGATGTTCAGGTGAAGGCTCTTTTGGTTCCTCAAAGTGATTTCTTACCAAGAAATTATCCCAAGTATCTTTTGTTTTGGATAAATGGTGTTCAATTAAAATCTTAACCAAGCCATGATGGTATAGAGTTGTCTCTAGGAATTGGACTCTCCTTTGAACACCAGAAGCCATCTTTTTTAAACTTTGAAGCAGAAAATAGGGAAAATTTAGCTCTTCCTCCAGAAAATGCATTATCAACTTAATATGGTAAACATAAAATGTGCCATATCTACCTTCACAAGTGATAAATTTTTGTAGAATAAGCAATATGTTTGTCCATTTATTTTTTAATGCAGAACTTGGAATTCCCTTTTTAAACATAGTGACATCCATACCTGGTGATTTTAGGATTTGCTTCCATGATTCATTATGAAATTATCTGTTTTTAAACCATCTTTCTCCATGTCTAAGCAATCTTGTTGCTTCTGCAATAAAAACCTCTGTGACAGTGAATTTAACATCTCCAACTTCAACCTCGGCTCCTTTGAATGACCTTGCAAATGTTTTAGTAACTTCCTTGTGGAAGCCATTAAATTTATCAAGGAATTGTAGCCATCCTGCCTGTTGCAACATTTCTCTGCTTTGAGGGTATCCTTCCAGGTATTTTGTGCCCACTGGTTCAGTCCTTACAATGAGGCCCATAATTTCTTCTTCAATCTTCAGATTATTACTCTTTCTGCTCATGGAAATAATGACTTCAACCTTCAAACTGATATACCTCTGGTTCACAGTGATAGTGCTTCAATATTCAAACTGATATATCTCTACTTCACGGTGACAATGGCTTCAAATTCCAAACTGATATACCTCTGCTTCACGGTGATAGTGCTTCAATCTTCAAACTGATATATCTCTGCTTCCCGGTGATAGTGCTTCAATCTTCAAACTGATATATCTCTATTCCCGGTGAAAATGGCTTCAAATTCCAGACTGATATACCTCCGCTTCATGGTGATAATGCTTCAATCTCTGCTCACGGTGATAGTGGTTCAATCTCTGCTCACGGTGATAGTGGTTTGATATTTCAAACTGATATACCTCTGCTCACGGTGATAGAGATACCTCTGTTTTGTGGAATGAAATGATGAAGGGCTGGCTACGGAATGGAGTAATAGGAAGTGGTTACGGAACGAGTTAATGAAGTGAGGTGAAGAAAACAAATCAATGAGTGAAAAGACTGCAGAGATTTTTTTACAACGGATTCAAAAATCATTATTAAATGATTTGGCTGGGTGACGTGAGAAAATCAAACACTTCAGCCTTTTAACCGCTTAAATGATGATCGGGTATATAATTTGAAATGAAAGATTTTTATCTAAAGTTTGCGGAGGGTATATTTGGCATGATCAATAAAAATAATCAAAACAACTTTTCGAATGATTCATAACTAGACTATACTAAAGTTTTCATGAAATGCCATTATAATTAGAACTTTTTACCTTTGCTTTTCATCTGCTTTTTGTGGTCTTTATATACTTTGTTCTCCTCTGGAAGAGTATTCATAATCCTTCTTGATTCTTCTTGTTCATGGATATACTGGATCATCTTGTTTCAATTCAAATGTTTGTTGATCAGTGCCTTCAGGATCTGTAGCTGCGGAATGACTGTCTGGCTGCAGAAAGTCTGATTAGCTGCAGAATGTCTGTTTAGCTGCAGAATGTACCTGTAGAGAGTTTTAATCATGGAATGGAGTGGTTTGGAATATACATAGAATATTTTATGGAATGAATGAAGATAGATGATGAAACATGGTATAATGGAATATGTATGAAGTGAATGATGGAATGGGATGGATTCAATTTATGAAATGGAGTGGAAGAATATAAGAAATGGCCTGCAATCCATGACATGTGTTATTCATTTGCAGAAAAACATCAAACTTTAAATTTTGATATGGAAATGAGGTGGATGAAGTATGGAATGAGATGAATGAAATATGAAATGAAGTGTAGTATGAATGAATGAATGAAATGGAGTATGGATGGATAAGTGAATGGAATGAAATGAAATGAGATGGATCATAAGTGCAATGGATCTGAACTTATGATTTTGTAACAGCTGCTTGCAAAACAAAATGGAAAAGTTAGAGTGTCAGAAAGACTCTGATTTTCACCCTATCTTTTCTGTATAAACATGCCAATCAATGATTGGTTTTCATGTTTATACTTTTTTTTTTTGATAAAAGAAATGCTTCAGAAAATTTAATCAAGTTGATGAAGAAGAAAGATTCTTCTTCATTAACTTCACATCACTGTTTTCCTGGAACTTCTTGAAAAATTCTTCTCTTGAGAGTGGTTTGTGATACAGCTTCAATCTATGACCATTCACAAGAAAAGTGACCTCTTCTTCATCTATTGTCCTGATTTTTACTGCTCCATTGTAAAAATTTCAACAATTTCATATGGCCCTAGCCAATGTGTTTGAAATTTACCTTGAAAATCCTTGAATTTTGAATCAAACAAGAGAGCCCAGTCACCTTATTTGAATTTCTTCTCTTTGATGTACTTATCATGCCATCTAGTCCTTTGCTGTTGGACTAGACTTGTTTTCTGAACTGCATCTTGTCTGATCTCATCCAATTCATTAATTTGCTCCAATCTATGCTTTTGTGCCTCCGTTAGATCAAGTCCTAGCTGAACTGCCATCTTGAATGTTTGAATTTGGAATTCTATGGGAAACAAAACTTGCTTTCCATAAACAAGCTCATAAGGAGTATGGCCTGTTGTGTTTCTCCATGTAGTTCTATAGGCCCACAAGGCTTCAGGAAGCCTATCTACCCAATCTCTTCTATGTAGATGAAGAGTCTTTGTTAGGATTCCTTCAATGACTTTGTTAGTGGATTCCACTTGACCATTTGCTTGTGGATGATAAGGAGTAGATGTTCTATGTCTGATTTTGTACTTCTCCATCATTTGCTCCACTAGCCTTGATGTAAATTGGGCTCCTTGATCTGTAACAATTTCCCTTGGGACACCAAAACGAGTAAAAATATCCTCAAAAAGAAAAGTAACTACAGATGATTCATTAGCAACAAGTAATGGTTTAGCTTCTACCCACTTAGTAACATAATCGGTGCAAACTAATATATATTTCTTTTGTCTTGATGGAGGACTAATAGGTCCTACAAAATCCAAAGCCCATTTTTCAAAAGGTTCAATATGTACCTGAGTTTGTAATGGCATCTCACCTGAAGGAGAAGGTTTCCCTACCCTTTGGCAACTGTCACACCTTTTGACATACTCTTTAGCATCTTTAAACAAGGATGGCCAATAATATCCTAAATTAAGGATCTTATAGGCTGTCCTCTTATCAGCAAAGTGTCCGCCACAAGGTTCATCATGACATGCTTTGAGAATCTCAGGCATTTCATCTTCACGAACACACCTCCTAATGATCAAATCTGGACCTGTCTTGTACAACTCATTAGCAACCCATGAATATTTTGCACTGTCATAAATGATTTTTCTTTTATCCCTTGCATTCATTATTGAAGGAAATTTTCTTGAAACTAAATAATTAGCAATATCAGCAAACCATGGAGTTTGAGTAGAGATTGCAAAAAGATATTCATCAGGAAATTGATCTTCAATTGGAGTGTCATCTTTGATATTTTGGAGTCTAGATAGGAAATCAGCTACTGTGTTTTGTTTTCCAGGCCTATCTAGAATGGTAATGTTAAATTCTTGTAAGAGAAATAACCATCTTATGACTCTGCCATTAGTAATTGATTTGTTCATTAAGTATCTAATTGCAGAATGATCAGTGTGAACAAAAGTTTCATAGCCTGTTATATAGTGTCTGAATTTGTTTATGGCATGAACAACAGCTAAAAACTCTTTTTCAGTTACAGTATAGTTTAACTCTGCAGGAGTCAAATTTTTACTGGTATAGTAGATGGCATAAGGAATCAAGTCTTTTTGTCCCAATACTGCTCCTAGAGCTGTATCAGAGGCATCTATTGAGATATGAAAAGGTAACTTCCAGTTAGGTCCCCTTAAAATAGGTGCTTCAGAAATTTTTGTTTTCAGGGTTTCAAAGGCTAACTGGCAATCAGAATTCCATTTGAATTCACAACCTTTGGTAAGTAATTTGAAGAGTGGAGATGCTATCTTGGTGAAGTTTTCTATAAACCTCCGATAATATCCTGTAAATCCTAGAAAACTCCTAACATCTTTTTGACAACTTGGAATAGATAAGTTAGAGATGACTTCAACTTTTGACTCATCAACTCTAATCCCATCCCCTAAAATGTGATGCCCTAAAACAATACCTTCAGTAAACATCATGAAACATTTCTCATGACTAAGTGAAAGATTTGCTTCCTGACATATCTTTAAAACTTTTTACAAGTTTGCTAAGGCTTCTTCAAATGTATTTCCATAAACTGTGAAATCATCCATGTATACCTCTACACAATCATGTATTAGATCTGAAAAAATTCCTAATACTGCCCTTTGGAATGTTGCAGGTGCATTTTATAATCCAAATGGCAATACTTGGTAAGCATAGGTACCCCAAGGACAGGTAAATGTGGTTTTGTCTTGATCTTCAAGTGCTACTTGGATTTGGTTGTAACCACTAAACCCATCTAGGAATGAGAAGTAATTTTTTCCAGCTAATGTATCTAACACTTGATCTATGAAAGGTAAGGGAAAATAGTCTTTAAGAGTAGCTTTGTTTAGTTCCCGGTAGTCAACACATACCCTCCATTTACCATTTTTCTTTGGAACAATTACCAAAGGATAAACCCACTGACTATCTGAAATATGATAGATGAAGTTGACATTTAACAATTTTTGCAATTATTCTTTAACAATCTCCCTAAGATTTGGATTCATCCGTCTTTGAGGTTGTCTGATTGGTTTGCAATTTTCCTCTATATAGATGTGATGAGTGCAAGTCTTGGGGCTTATCCCTTTCATGTCGGTGTACTCCCATGCATATGCAGAAGAATGTCTCTGTAATACTTTGACTAACTCTTCTTGTTGAGATTTTTCTAGGTTCTTGTTTATGTTCAAAGTTTTGCCTGGAAAAATCTCATTTGTAGAGCTGCCAAATTTGTCCATAGAATGAAGAGACATCTGCCTTGATGAAAAAAACTCAATGTTGGATCCCTCTTGAAATGATTCATGTTTATGTTCTGGAGAGGATTCAAAGTTTTCTAGAGTATTCAGAATTTGATTATCTTCACTAATTTCTGAAATTGTGAAGAGAGGTTGTAAATCTTCTTCATCCTCTATCCATTGAGTGTCATCTAGATCTGTAATTGTCCTAGCTGGAGGATATAAAGTTAATTTCTTAGTTGAACTACCATCAGAGATATACATATCACCGGATCTACAACTAATAAAAGCATCAGTTGTAGCCAACCAAGGTCTTCCTAATATAACAGGATGGCCTCCTAGATTATTCTTAGGAGTTAGGATCATGAAATCCACAGGGTACTCCCAAGAATCTAGGGACACTGGAATGTCTTCTATTACCCCATTTGGTTTGATCACAGATCTATCTGCTAATTGTAATAGTGTGGGTGTAAAGAGAAGATTAGGAAGTTTCAGTTTATCCATGATTTGTCTACTCATGATATTGATTGCTGCTCCTAAATCAATGAGTGTGTTTTGGATTTCAATTCCATTGATGTGAATTTTAACAACTGGATTTCCTGGGTCAAGATACTTTGGAATAACAATCTTGCCCATCATAATGTCTGCTATTTTTCCTGCTAGTTGAATTTTCTTTGTTTCTCTTATTCTTTTTATTGTTTTCTTCATGCTCAACTCCTTTATTGTTTTGGCTAAAATTGGAATTTCCTTGATGGCTTGTAATAATGTAATTTTAATGAAAACATTTCTCAGCTCATCTAGGAAATCATAATTAGGCACCATAATTTGTTTTTCTACACCTCTATCAATTTGTAATATTTCTGGAAAGGGAGGTATAGAAGTAGATGTTGATGGCTGCTCTAATACAGGAGTTGAAATTATTGGATCTTTTTGCTTTGATTTTTCAGTGTTTGGGTCTTGAAAAGATGTATCTTCTTCAAGACTTTTATTCACCTGTAGAGAGTCTTCCTCAGAGTTATCTTGTTCTTGTATGATCACAGAAGGTTTCCTCTTTTCAAGTATTCTTCCAGACGTAATTTGAACATCACTAAGGTCTAAAGGAGTAATTAAATAAGTTGGAAACTGTTGGCCTTCTATCATGTATGTGTTCTGAGGATTTTTATTATTGGGGTTTGGTATGGGTTGAGCAGGCAACTGATTTGATTTTTGAATGGTAAATAGAAAGTGGATGGATTTTGATGCCATTAAATTCCAGTGATGTTGTTGAGGATTTTGTTGAAAATTTTGTTGAGGATTTTGAGGATAAAAATGTGGGTATGGTGGATAGGATGGTGGATACTGATAGTATTGAGAGTATCTTCCATAGGGATTTTGTGCTCCTTGTGCCCAAGCTTCAGATTGATTTTGAAATTGAGGCCAAGGTTGCTGCCAAGAATTCCAAGGTGGAGGTTGATTATACATTTAATCATGGAATCCTTGTGTTTGAGGTCCTTGCCAAGGCCTTCTAGAGAGAAAATTGAGAGATTCTGTGGAATCTATAGGAGTTTCCTCTTGAAAGACAGCTTTGAGACCAGTAAGAGAAGGAAAATTCTTGGTCTCATGTTTTTCAGAACAAATGACACATGTCTCTATAACTTTTACATCCAAAGGACACTCTCTCAAGGCATGTTTCTTTCTACATTTGGGACAAAAGATTGCCAAGGCATCAAATTCAGCTTTTTGCTTGTTTTGTATCTTAAGGGTGTCTATTTGTTCACTAAGACTTCCTATGATATCAGATTTGAAATCATCAAGCATATGTCCTATTTCTGATCTACTTACTGTCCCAGAAGCAGAATTACTTGCGCTTGCAAGAGCAGGATCTCTTGGGCCTTTTACAGTTTTAGATTTCCCTCTTGAAAGGTTGATACATAACTCAGATATTTCAAGTAATGTGCACTGTGATATATCTCCTTTTCCCATCATGTTAAGGATATCCAACCATTCATCCCTAATTGTTTTCAACAAAAGAGCTTTTAAGGTGTCTTGATCATGGAAAATTTTAGGGGCTAATATTCGTAGGTGGGCTAATTTTCCATGGTTTTGGCCAAAAAAAGATTCGCCAATTTCCATTTTTTTGTAAAAATGATTCGCCCAAATTTTACAATATACAATTATTTTACCTTAAAAATAGCCAACATTATATAGAGAATATATATAAAATCATTATAAATTTATATAATTTTACAAACTTATCATTAAAATTTTATAGTTCACATATTAGGGACTAGTGAAATTCGCCAACATTTTAAACTTCAAGATAATTTTCCATCCTTAAAATTATCCCTGGTCTTGATCTAAGTTTTCCATTTTTGCTCTTTTGATGTTGTAATGAAATCTCTCCAACAAATATTCCAAGTTTTCATCTTCTTTTTGTAACATCTTAAAAACTTCTTCCTTATGATTGACCGGCATACAATAATCCAAGTACCTCTCTAGAAATGCCTATTTCATGTCTTCCCATGTCCTAATAGAACTGTTGATCAAACTCATAAACCACTTCAATGCTGCTCCTTTCAATGTTGAAGGAAATAGTTTAAGTTTTTGAGCATCTTGTAAGTAGTCATAAGTTCTACACAGAATTTCAAATTCAAATAGGAAGGTTTCAGGATCTTCAGTTTTAAGTCCATAGAAGTTTGGAAGGACAGAGGGTGAAATGTTTTTCATGGTTGTATTGGTTTCTTCATCAATTATAGGGAACCCAAAAGAGCTTCCCATTTCTCTTCTAACTCTTCCTCCTTCTGCACCTCTACCTCCTTCTCCTCTACCTCTACCTCTACCTCCAAATAATGTGTGTTCTCCATTAAAGACTCCTCCTCCTCCTTCTTATGCCATGGTTGACTCTCCTGTGGAAGTAGAAAAGTTTGTGTCCCTAACAGGAGTCTTTATATCTTCTTCTAAGGCAGGTTCAGTGGATGAAGTGGAAGGTTTCTCTAATGGAATATCTGATCTTAGGTCTTCTAGAAGTCTAGGATCAGTAAAGGATGGAATGTGGGTCTGAGTTGAAGGTGTACTAGCTCTTGGTCTAGGTGAAACAAGTGGTATTTTAGGAATCAAAATTCTGTTTCTGCTGCTTATGAATCTACCCCTTGAGTCTCTCTCTCTACGCATATAATTGTTTTTGGGAGTTAAGAAACAAAGGCTACCTAGTTTTCACTTCCCCGGCAACGGCGCCAAAATGTTTGTGCTCAACCTAGTCTCCTAAATTGAGTTCATTTAATTGTCAACCAGGGTTGGTAAACTGCTAAAGTGAAGTGCACTGTATGTGCCTAAGTGTTTGTTTCTTAATGCGTTGTGTTTAGTGTTTTATGATGTTTTTGGTCTTTTGATGGTTTTATGTTCACAAGGAAAAGAACTAGATGCTAATGGAATGAAGCTACTGGTTAAAAACAGAGTGAAGCCTAATTTGTTGATGACAAATGACAAATGTAAATGCAAATACTAAAACAGAATTAGACCTAAACTATGACTAAGCAGAATACAAAGTTTGATAATGACTTCAAGAACATGAATCAAAACATAAACTTAACTTGTCCAATTCTTTCATTAAAGGTATTTTGGAAGAGCTTGAGAAATGGGCAGCTAAGTATAAAACTTCTCCTAACTAAACAATTAGACAATCAGCTTATAATGATACAACATCTTATCCATGATTAAAGATTTGTTGAAACATATTTGAATAAGAACATTGGTAACATTATAAGATCTCTACTCCAAAACTAGCTCCTAATTCTATTCTGCAACTTAGTTTAACATCACTAAACCTTACTAAAAAATTATAGATTTCTTTTTAAAGTAGTCTTTTGAGGAAAGGCTTTGTTTATGAAATGGAAAAGAGGTTGCAAAAGTACTTCAGGCCTTGGGATGATACTGTCTTCTGTCCAGATGGTTATGAGTCAATTATAGATTTGGAACAAAAGAGGTTTTGTAAATAATGAAGGCCGTGATGTTTAAGTTTAAAAACTAATGTAATCTAATATGCAATGGATGAAAACTAAATGTGAAATGTAAATACAATGAGTTAAGCTAGAACTGAACTAAGATGTCACTAGTCTACAATAAACAGTGCTGAACTAACAAGCCATTATCAAACTTAAAACGAAATAACAGAGCATGAATTGAATGCAATTTGACTCCGGATTACCCTAACTAAGTTATCATGCAATTAATCTATGGGATTCTACAGCCTATTTTGTCCATCATGAATGGTATTTTGGAAGAGCTTGTTAGAACAATCCTGGCTGTACAATTCAGTGCAAATGCAAACATAAAGACTGAAAGCAATTTAAAAACTAAGACATCACAACTATCTCCTACCCATTATTATGATATTTTGGAAGAGAGTTTTAAGAGTAATATTAGCTATGCTACTTAGTGTAAACAAACAACTGAAACATTCAGTATCACAGTCATGCCTTAGAAATCATAAGGATTTTTTGGAAGAGTTTACTAGAATAAGTTCAACTGTGATAATGAACAAAAGAAATTACAAATAAAACCTACAACACTACAGCCATTTCCCATTCATTATCATGATATTTTGGAAGAGTTTCTTAGAACAAGTATAGCTATAGTGACTAATGAAATTAAATATGAAATCAAACTTCAAAAACGTGAAAGCAACTAAAGCATGTCTAATAGAAAAATACGATGAAATAATATTTGGTAGCAATGATGATTGACTAAGTAAGAAGTTTGCTACAAAGGTGTAAAGTGATTTCGAGATGTCTTTACTTGGTGAGCTGACATACTTCTTAGGGCTTCAAATATCTCAGCAAGAGAAAGGAATATTTATATGTCAAGCCAATTACATCAAGGAAATGCTGAAGAAATTTAAAATGGAAGATTGCAAACCCATCCTTACTCCAATGGTAACAGGTTTCAAATTGAGCATAGACGACTCATCTAAGGATGTGGATCAAATTTTGTATAGATCTATGATTGGTAGTCTTCTATATGTAACAGCCTCCAGCTAGATGTTATGCAAGTAGTTGGACAAGTAGCAAGATTCCAAGCAGCACCAAAAGAATCACATATTATTGCCATCAAAAGAATTATTCAATATCTAAAGGGAACAACAGAATATGGCTTGTGGTATCCCAAGAGTAACAATATCATTATTCATTCCTTTACAGATGCAGATTGGGCAGGAAGTGTTGATGATCGTGAGAGTACTCGTGAAGCATTGGAATATCTTTGCTAGAAGCTTGGGATTCTCCCAATTTCTCATTATATTTTCCTTATTCAGAATATAAAGGGGGAGTGGAAGTGTGTATAGGTCCATAGGATGGTTGTCTGTCAGGGGGAGTGGAAGTGTGTACAGGTCCGCATGATGGTTGTGTTTAAGGGGGAGTTACCCTTTGCCATTGATGTCAAAGGGGGAGAGAATGTTGTAGGAAGAGGTGTCATGATCGCAGGGGGAGTACTTGTGTTGCCATCAATGCTAAAGGGGGAGATTGTTGATCAGTGGTTGTCATTGATGTCAACCCAAGTAGTACCAGGGGCTAACCCAATATTGCATGGGAATTTTGACCTAAAAAATTAATATATTCTAGGTCAATAATGATTTTGATGGTTTCTACTTGTCGAGATGTTTCCGTTGATATATGGCACGCCACGTAATTCTTCACGGTTTGAGAGATATTCATGTTTGAAGTTTATACCCCAATTTAGTGGGCTAAAACCCCATAGGGTTGTGGCATGGGTCATTGAAAAGTCATAATTAATATTTTTTAAGCTCCTAAAATCCCTCCCACATTCACTTGTTTCTCAACCTAAGCATTTATATAAATTGTGATCCTCATTTCCTCCTTATGCAAAGGATTTCGCCATCTAAAACAGGTCATTGTGGCATTTTCGCTCTAACTTTTTTTCTACAATGGGTCAGAAGCTGAAATTGTTATGAGGTGAAGCCAAAATCCTAAGGAAGCTACTGTGAAAATTTTAGATCAAGGTGCGCAATATGTTCAGAGATATGATCTGTGCAAGTCGGTGTTTTTGTAGGCTCCTGAAATTCATCGCAAAGAAGTGACCTTGGGAAACTCGTCATAACTCTTTTTCTGAGTATCAAATTGAAATTCCGTACAATTTTGAAGATAGTGTATATAATTTAGTTGTCTCTCTATTGGTTTCAGTGTCAAATGAAGAAACAGTGACACATGGCATGCCGTACAAAGTTTGTTCTACTGAAACAGTCCATAATTAGGGCATTGTGAGATATTGGGTATAAATGTTTCTTGAAGAATCCAAATTGGGTGAGACCTGTGGCATTTGAAATATGAATTAGAGGAATACTACATGACTGAAAATATGATATTGGAGATCTGAAATAACAAAGATACACCAAATTCAATATCGAGATCCTAGAAGGCAAAGAAAAAGCTAGATCATGTGTTGTCAAGGGCTGCAAAGGACCAGAATTTCTAGGGAATCAAAGAAAAGAAAGGTGTAGCAGAGGGTAGCATGACAAGAGAAGCAACCAAGGTACATAACAACAACAATAATTTCATCACATGAAGTCTTCAAGTGGGTAGCACTGCATACAATCATTGTACTAAGTCATTGTAAATACATTATTGTACAAATTGTACTAGTGTCTATCTGCCAAGAGTTGAAGAGGCAGTGTCAGGTGGTCTAGGATCATCATTAGGTGGTTGTGTCATAGTTGGGGTTATGTTTTAGTGTGTCTTATTCTTCTACATCATTCTATATCATTGTAAAGTGGATGTCCCTGGTACGGGAGTCGATTCTTCTTTTATTCTTCTACAAGGTTGTAGGGTGGTGCTAGGGTGAGTTGTAGCTCATTGGTTGTTGGGGAATCTGTTTAGTTGAATACTAAAGAATCTCAGGCATTGGAGCGTCCATCCAGTAGGAGCTGGAGAAGAATGCTTTTCTAGATTCTAGGATGTTGGAGCTTTATTTTCAATTGGAGTTGAATATTAAAGAATTATTAGAAAATAATTAGGTTGTTTTTGTCCCAGAGTGGGTTTCCACCTTAAAAAATGTGTGAATTTGTGTTGCTTTTGTTTTCTTCTATCATTTTAAAAACAGTGATAATAATTTAATATTAACTAATGCTCTAATTGTGTAATATTCCAAATTCGGGACAGCTCAGCAAGCCTGCTGAAATAACGTACTTCTGAGAATTCTGTGCATAGAAATGAGTTTGCAGCTCTTGGATCCCTTATATCAGCTCATATAAGATCTAAATCCAAAAGGAGAGAAAAAACAAATCAGACTAGGTGGGTTAAAGAAATCTCCCACAAACTAGTCTAGCTGAAAATCACCCAATGAGAGGGGCTGCAGCTATATGCAAAGGACTGCTTCAGAAATAACACAGATCCACTGAAGCACAGTAGGAGGATAATATAGAGGTTTATAAATCAGATGTATAACAGCAAATAATATGTACATTACAGCCCATACATTGTACAAGAGAAAGAATGAGGTAATACAGGAAAAATCCTCAGAAATGAGGTGCTACAACCATAAGAAAAGACTGCATAACCATGACATCGTTATTTTTAGGGGCTGAAGCAGCAGTTTATTAATCCTTAGATCTAGAGCATATATGTACATAAAAATTTAGATCTAATACAGATATGTGTACAAGAAATGCTCATCTATACATTCCCCTTGGGGTTTTGTGAAAAACTTGAAGCACAGAGAGTAGAACTGAGATCTAAGTTGCAGATCTACAGAATGATTCAGAAATTTCTGAATAATACAATGGTACAATAGATCAGATCTGAAAAAAACATGGATTGGATGGCTAATCCATGGATCACCACAGTGAGAGGAAGAATCTTAACATCAGAGATTTCTCCTCCAAAATGCAGACAAAACACCCTGCAACTTCTCCTTTGCAAATAACGAAGTCCAGGGAGAGAAAATGCACTGTTGGCTTTGAGAATTATTTGTCTTGAAGCCAAGGTCTGGATCTGAAGCTCAATCAGCTAATGCACTCTTCCAGGAGGTTAAAAGACACACTCACTGAGAAGAGCCACTAGTTTAGTCTAGATCTGAGCAAATCTAGTGTCTTCCACTGCTACAACTCACAAGGACAACCCAATCCTCAACAGGATCAGCGTTGTAGGTGTAAGGTGAAGCTTGGCCCAAGCCTGATAGTGGAAAAGATAGCACAAGTCTCTTGCAAGAGCTACTCAAGGAAGGAGGTAGGATTCCTGAACAGGAATACCCAACAAGGGATGTCTGAGAAGACAATACTTTCATAAAATAATAATCTTCAAAAACCCCCTCTTGTTGCTCTCCTCCTCCTTTTATAAGATTGGAGTCTTGTCAACACCCTAAACCACTTCATTATTTTAGCCTCTTTCACATGTAAAACCTCCTTCTAGAACTGCGTTGTCCCTCTAAGAGGTTTAATGCATCTAGACTGCACTATGGATATGGTCATGGTTGACTTGGTCAAGTGATCAACCTCTTCCACACTCAAGGTGTCTTCATTTTAATTGGTTAGATTGCTTTCCATTCACATTGAGCTGTCTTTATTTAGGATCCACTCTTTGAGAATAAATGCTGTTGACTTGGTCAAACTTGACCATGTCCACATAGTTTAGACATGGTTCACACGTGTGGATTCTTGATCTGGTTATTTCATGATCCCTTTTCACACCATGAGGGATTTTTATTCATGCTTGAGAAATTCATGAGCCTCCTTGCCCATTTTATTCATCCATCTAGATTCCAAAAGAAAAATTAATATTCCTATTAGCTGTAAGCTAATTTAGGAATATTACAGATTGAAATGAATATTGATTCACCCCCCCTCTCAGTATTTCCAACAAATTTTCTGTAGCTGTAACCCCCCAAAAAAATGGCATGGCAGAAAGAATGAATAGAGCAGTTCAACAGATGGCTCGTGCTATGCTTGATGAATCTGCAACTCCCAATACCTTTTTGGGAGAAGCAACACATACTGCAATAAATATTCTTAACAAGGCTCATGTTCATGTGAACATCAATAAAAATCATTATGAGCCCTGGTATGGTAATCTTCCCACTGTGATATATTTTATAGTTTTTTGGAGAAAATGTTTTATCAAGAACAATGATGAAAAACTTGGTAAGTTTGAGCCTAGAGTAGATGAAGGAATATTTCTTGGTTACTCTTCTAGAAGTAAAGCATATAAATGTTACAATAAAAGACTTTGGAAGATTGTGGAATGTATTGATGTTGTAATTGATGAGTATCTCTTAGCTCCTAGAAGGAAAATAACAACAACAATCGAAGATGATGATGATGTATACTTTCCCTCATCAAATAACAACAATATAGAAGGAGAACCCAATGAAGCACTAGAATAAGATATATCAGAAAAGGCCCCATCCAAGCATGTTCAAAAGAATCATCCAGAATCTCAAATATTAGATGAAAAGGGATCAGGTGTCCAACCAAGAAGAAATCTTGTAGGATCCTCTAGTTAGCATTCTTATCCACTATTGAACCACAAAATGTAAATCAAGCTAGTAAAGATGAACATTGGATTCAAGGCATGAATGAAGAACTTGATCAAATTGAAAATAATCATACTTGGGAATGATTATTGGAATGAAATGGATATTCAAAAACAAGTTAAATGAAAATGGAGATGTCATTAGAAACAAATCTAGATTTGTTTGTAAAGGGTATGCTCAACAAGAAGGTATAGAATTTGAAGAAACATTTTCACCTGTAGCTAGAATTGAAACCATAAGAATTTTTCTTTCTTTTTCAAGTTTTCAACAGTTCAAAGTTTATCAAATGGATGTAAAATCTGCCTTCCTCAATGGTGATCTAGAAGAATAAGTTTATATAGAATAACCATAAGGATTCACTCTGGGAAATGATGAAAAACTTGTTTGAAAACTTAAAAAGGCTTTATATGGTCTCAAACAGGCTCCTCGGGCATGGTAATATCATCTTGAAAAATATCTTCAACAACAAGGTTTCATAAAAGGATTTGCTGACAGTAACTTATACAGAAAAATTGAGAATGATAAACTGTTGATTATTGTTGTGTATGTTGATGACATCATTTTTGGAAGTAATGAAGAGTCCATGAGTTAGAAATTTGCTTCGATTATGAAACAAGAATTTGAAATGTCATTACTTGGAGAACTAACATATTTTCTTGGATTACAAGTGCAATATGCAACAGATGAAATATTTTTATCTCAAGCATTAAAATATCTCAAGAAAATTCTAAAGAAGTATGGGATGGAAGAATGCAAACTTGTAAGTACTCCAATGGTAACTGGATGTAATATTAGTTCTCATGATGATTCTACCATGGTGAATCAACCAGAATATAGATCTACGATTGAAAGTATGCTTTATCTAACCGAGACAAGACCAGACATTATGCATGCAGTCGGGATTGTTGGACGATTCCAAGCTAATCCAAAAGAGTCACACCTTTAGGCTGTAAAAATAATATTCAAATATCTACAAGGGACTCAAGACTTTGGTCTATGGTATTCAAAGAATGTTGATCTCACTCTTCATGCTTACACAGATGTGGACTTGTTGGCTCGAGGGGTCCTAACCCAGGTTTGGAGTACAAGGTTTGCCAACAAACCCCTATACTATTGGCCCTTTCGGTAGTGACCTGCTTGCGCAGGTAAAAGTCTCACCCGAAGTAGTATGGGTGGGTGATGGAGCCAGGTTTCCTCACCCTGAGAAAGGATAGGTAAGGAAAGCAGAGCTGCGCTAAGCCCTGTAGTTCCCAGATTACTTCGCTTTACGCAGGGTTAATTAGGTCTCTATTCGCATCCACGTGCATTAGATATATAATTATATGCCTTTATGATAGCAACACACCATTACATAAACAGAACAGAATAGAACATAACCAATCCAGAGAGCGAAACACACTTACATAGATCTTCACAGCTTAAACACAGAAAATACACAGTGCAGCAATTATGAATGATTCGTACAAAAGTACTCACAGATTCAGTTCTCTATCAACCTTTGTTTATTCATTCATTCATCAATCCTTCCTTACAATTCCCTTCCCAACTTGCTCACATAGCAATAGGGTCCGAACACAGCTGGACTTGGATCTCCGCGCACACAACCAGCAGGAGTCCTTTCTCCAAAACCCAAACAGATTTCTTAAACCACAACTCGCATCAATAGCTCATCATTTCCTATCTTCTACAATACAAAACGTCCCTCTATTTATAGCAATCTAGCCTAGAATTTCCTATGGTCTGCAAACCATGGTTTTCAGACCCCTGGTTTACCCTTTTACCCATTACAATTCTTTTGGGGCTTTGACCCACCCCAAAAACCCTCTGCTAGATTAAATCTAATCAAAAATATCCAAAATGGACCATTTTCGCAGCTTGTAGGAGACCTTGTTCCAACAGTCCCACAACACAATCTTGTGACTCGTCTCGAGTCACTGTAGCTGCCATATAGTCATGGAACCCAGTAAGGCTTGAGTCGACTACCATTGACAAAGCTCGGTAATATGTCTCCACGTAGGGTAGCTAGCTGGACTGCTCTGCCATTTGTGATTTCCTTAACTATGTAGGGACCAAGTCAGTACTGTCGGAATTTTCCTGGATGTTTCGCAAATTGGCTATCGTATAAAAGGACAAGGTCACCTGTGATGAATGTATTTTTGTGAATATGTCGATCATGCCATGCTTTGTCACGAGCCTTCTGAACTTGTTGATGGAAATTAGCAATAAACCGATCTTCCTCTAGAGCCACAAGTTGCGCAAGATGCTCCTCTATGATATCGGGGTCCGCCATATTTGTAAATGCTGTGATGTGTAGGCTAGGAACAACGTATTCTATGGGCATACTGACCTCTTTGCCATAGACCATATGGAAGGGGTTCTACTTGTTAGCTTCTTGCAAGTCGTTCGGTAGGCCCACAGAACAGAGGGAATGTGAACATCCCAGTCACTACGACCGGCATTGCAAACCTTAGTTAATGCCTTTTCCAAAATTTTGTTAAAAGCTTCAACTGCTCCATTTGCCTGGGGATGGTATGGCGTACTCTTCACATGGTGGATCCGGAATTCTTCATTCAAGGCTTGAATTGTTTGGTTAAAAAAGTGTGTACCTCTGTCACTCATCAGGATCTTTGGGCAGCCAAGTGTGCAGCATTATCCACAGTGCAATCCTTCACCACTTATGCCTTATCCCATCGGGTGACATAATGGGTGGCAGTGATAATGTAGCACACACCTGTTTTCTTGCCCGAAGGATTGATGGGTCCTATAAAATCAATGTCCCACTTGTCAAAATCCTGTAAAGATACATGAGGTTGTAATGGCATCTCATCTTGGTTCGAGGGCCGTCCTGTTCACTGGTAGGTGTTGCATGATCTGCAATAGGTGTACAAATCTTGATGTAGGGTAGGCCACCATAACCCAGCCCTCAAAATATTTTGTGTTGTTGCCTGTCCTGCATAGTGTCCTTCGACGATACCTTTGTGTGCTTCTGCTAATACGATATGCCGTTCATGTTCCAAGACATATCTACATAGTATTTCATCTGTGCCTAGCTTGTATAACTGACCGGTGATGATAGTAAAGTCTACTGCCCAAGTAACCAACTCCTTCTTTTGCTGTACCAAATATTCTGTAGGAGCCACTCCTGTAGTGAGGAACTCAATTATATCATAAAAGTGTGCATCAACCACCTTAATAGTAAACAGCTGCGCATCTGGTAAACCCTCTTCCAAGCTAGTAGGTTCTTCCCCTGTTTCAATGTGAGACAGATGATCCGGGCCTGCATTCAACCTTCCGGGCTTGATGATGATCTCAAAATCATATTCTTGGAATAGAAACAACTAGCAGCAAATATTCCCCCCCAACACAGGCTTGTTGACCAGGTATTTCAAAGACGAATGATCTGTGAACATTTTAAAGTGTCCACCCAGTAGATAGTGTCGATATTTCTGTAATGCATAAACCATAGCCAATCCTTCGCACTCAGTGGTAGAGTAGTTCTGTTATGCGCTCGAGAGTTTTCGACTCGCAAAAGCAACCGGGTGATCAATATTGCCTTCTCCAGGCTACGTGAGGACAGTGCCCAACACGATTCCAGATGCATCCACATGTACATGAAATTCCTTTGACCAATCAGGAAATATGAGGATAGGTGCAAAAATCATCTTCTCTTTGAGTAGTTCGAAGCTCTTATGACATTCATCATTCCAAAAAAAAGAAACATCTTTCTTTAGTAGCTTTTCCATAGGCGTCGTGATCAAGGCGTATCCTTGAATAAATTTCCTATAATAGCCCGCGTGTCCAAGAATAGAATGCAACTATTTTTGTTGTTGTTGGGACCGCCAGGTTTATAATTACGGCTACCTTCGCAAGATCAACCATCAGCCCTTGCCGACAGACTATGTGCCCGAGCAGTATTCCAAATGGTATATAGAAGATGCATTTCTTAATATTCAAGTAAATATGGTGCCTCCAGCACACATCCAACATTAATTGTAGGTTAGAGACATGCTCCTTTACTAGGCCGAAGAATGTCCAGTCATCGAAATAAACCTCTAGGAATTTATGAATAAACTCCTTAAATACCACAACTACGACCCGGGAAAAAATAGCAGGTGCGTTCTTGAGACCAAAGGGCATGACCGTATACTGGAAGGACCCCCATTTAGTGGCGAAGGTAGTCTTACTGCGATCTTCAGGTGCAATTCAGATCTTGTGGTATCCAAAGAACCCATCAGTGAAGGAATAAGCCTCCTGTCCGCCCACACTATCAAGGATTTCATCGGAAAAGGGTGTGGGGAAGGGGTCATGGACACAGACGTCATTTAACTTGCGTAGATACACATAGATGTGTATTTCCCCCTTGGTCTTCTTTTCCTGGAAGACCATTGGACTTACCCAATCTGACTGCTCAACTGGTTCAATGATACCTGTGGAAAGCATTTTATCCAGCTCTTCCTTGACCTTTTTCTTGTATTTAGGATTCAGTCGGTAAGGCCGCTGCTTGACGGGGCAAGCCTCAGGATTCAGAGTGATGTGCATAATACCGAGGTCCTCGGTGATGCCCTTGAGCTCAGATAACTTTGTCGGAAATAAGTCCTGATACTCCGTGAGTAAATCTGTGATTTTTCCCACAGTCCCTTCATCCCAATAGTCCCCAATCTTAGCCAGCTTAGGGTGTTCCTCCATCCCAATATTAACGTCACCCAGCTTAAGAGGCTGCGTTACATCAATATTCTGTAGCAATGGCCCCATGACAGTGCGTTCTCCTTCAGATTCTAGGATGGAAATGTTTCTAGGATTATCTTCTTCCTCATCAATCGCCAAGCTCTGACAATTGGCTATGTCTTGCATCTGTGCTTCCCATGTCATGACAGTTGGTGCAACGTGGTGGTGAGAGTTCTTAAAGACAAATGCATCAATGTCCTGCAGAGCTTCGTCGAGCGTTTCTGTCCCCCCAATCAATTTGAATGTTCTGATAAAGTCCTCCTTTAGCACTTCCCAGTGGCGGGTGTGCTGGTGCAATTCCGCATCTAAGTACCAAGCGGCTGGGATAGGACCCAAGGCATGAACGAATAGATGGACCCATTCTTCTGTATTTCAGTCAAACCATTTTGTCATCCAGACGCGCAGATGTGCGCGGGGGTCCCCGGGTCCGAGGAACATCCTCCTGCGTATGTCAGCTGGAGGGGTGAACCGTAGAAGCATCCTTTCTCGACATGTTTCCCAATCTGGGAATGCTTTCTTGTGGGTGTACCACCAACGCGCGGGTGTCCCACGCATAGCTAGATTAAGGGCCCAGAGCTGTCGTTGTCTTAGCACCCTAGCTTCTAGTGTCCTTAGGAATTCCTGGACACTACCAGCCTCATCAAAATGGGGTAGATCTCTTACCTCAGAGGAAATGCAGTAGAGGGTTCTTGCGACCTGAGGGCAACGTAGTGCTGAAACCTGGTGTAATCGGTTTTTCCAATTCTCCAGTTCCTCATTAGCGTCAGAACAACATTCATTATCTCTCCAGAATATCCCATATGTTGTGGGTTTAATCATGTCTTCATCCTGCGTAGTCAATCTATAAATGTGGTCTTGTTCCTCTCGTTCGTAGGCTGGATCTGTATACCACGCGCCTTCTGTTGGATCTAGTGGTACTATTACGCGTGTACCGTTGTTTTCAAACACCATGCTGTTCTTTTTGAGATTGATGACACCCCCTATGTTTATAGCCTAGTCCAGACCGAGTAGTGCAGGGTACGGATCCACATCTTCCACGATTTCTATGACCTCAAAGTCATCTAGGACTTTTACTCCCGCGATATCTACCATGACTCTTGGCAACTGTCCTCGCAGGATGATCTTCTGTTGATTCACCATGTGTAGCTAGATAGTGGACCATTCCAACTTAGGTTCACCCATTCGTTGCCATGTCTGCTTTGGTAGTATGTTCGCATCTGACCCTAGTTGAGAATAACTTGGTCCATCTCGTAGTCGCCAATCTACATAGTCAAACACATCTCTCTTCTGGTGCATTTCTTGTAGCCATATAACCGGTGGACACCTTTGGTCTCAGGAATTGTGTTGGGCTGAGCTGCGCAGCTATGCAGTAACACTTGAAGAGTTTCTACATCCGGCTAGTTACGTAGCTGTTTCAAGCATGCCTTTAGAAAGGGCTCAACCTCTTCCTCTCTTTAGAGGTGCACCGGAAGCTACACAGGGCCTGCCCGTGGCGTTTGTTATGTGAGGTGCACTTCTTCCCAAGAGGAAAGTTCCTCCCTTTCTCCCTAGGTGACCATCTCACTGCATATCTCATTTTTAACCCTTTGCACATTCTGCACAAGGGTGCGCTGTTTTTCCTACATTTTGGCTATCAATATCAAGCAGTCTTTAATCTCATGGTCTAGCTGCCGGCAATATTTGCAGGATTTCCTGGTGGGATTTGGGAAGTCCCTTGCGAAGTGCCCTATCTCTCTGCAGTTATAGTAGATCACCTGCTCCCGACCTCATCCTGCGCTTCCTCCCCGACCTCCCCTGCCCCTTGCTGGGGAGCCCCCGAAGCTCGCGGGGGATCTTGGCGATGCAGGGTCTGACTGTACCCTATAGAGGTTCCCTCGATTTGAAATCAAGTCATACGTACGATAGTTCTATTCATCATGCCCTACCGATCAGTATAACCTGCACGACTGCTGCTTCAACTTGCCCATACTTAACCGAGGACATTGGGCCGTATCATGCAGTCCGGCTACCCGGAAATCATCGCACCATAGTGCCGATTCATTGGAGCCAGATTGTAGCGGACTAGGTCCTCCTGTCAGTATGTAATCCGTCAATATAGGACACTGGTCCCTTGTATGGCCAGACACCCAACATCGTATACACCAGAGGTCGGTGCTAGCTTCTTTTCCCCATTTCGTCCGTAAGCTCTAAATCTCCATGTGCATGGCTCCGAGCTGCTCTTGAATTTGCTGTACCCCCCCTAACGCGTCATCCTTGGGTGCAACTTCAAGCTTCATGGGAGCTTCCAAGGCTTTTTCCTGTGACTCAAAGGTCTATTGGCCCATGGGTATACGTAAGTGAGGTAGCAGCATAGCGATGAACCATTCCGTGTGCTGCCTATCGTCGTACTTGAACCCTCCTTCCCTAATGGCTCTCTTCAATCACTGATCGGCCTCCCACACCGACTCAGATGCACCCTACTTAAAGTATTTTACTTCCGTTGCCAGCTGCGAGTATGACCTGGGCTTCCGAAACTGCTGTTTTAGGGCATCCTTGATATCTCGAAGAGATGCACTCCCATTTTGAGATATGTACCGCATGTACCATTCCATCACTCTGTCCTCGAAGGCCAGGGAAAACTGTGATTTCTTCATAGTATTGCTCACCACCCCCTGCGTAGTCCATACTGTGTCAGCTACGAACCAAAACCGATCCATGTCTTCATCGGCCACGCCTTTAAAGGTGGGTAACTTCAAGTGTATTGCCATGTCACCTTCTACCGATGTTTCGGTTGAGGGCTTGTGCTCTCGTGAGTCTTGCGTCGTTGTTCTTCTCAACTGGCTACATGCCGAGTGATCCTTTTCTTGCTCAATTTGATCGTTCTTACCGCTCATTCATTCCCGTTCAGTATATGCTTTTCAGTACCTGAGCACTTCCTCAAAATGCTACAGGTCCCGGCAACGGAACCATTTTTTGGCTCGAGGGGTCCTGACCCAAGTTCGGAGCGCAAGGTTTGCCAACAAACCCCTATACTACTGGCCCTTTCGGCAGTGACCTGCTTGCGCAGGTCAAAGTCTCACCCGAAGTAGTATGGGTGGGTGCTGGAACCAGGTTTCTGCACCCTGAGAAAGGATAGGTAAGGAAAGCAGAGTTGCGCAAAGCCCTGTAGTTCCCAGATTACTTCGCTTTGTGCAGGGTTAATTAGGTCTCTATTCGCATCCACGTAAGGGAAAATTTTAGGGGCGAATTTTAGCCCAAAGGCGAATTTTAAGGGATTTTAAATTTTAATAGGGCAAATTTTCTATATAAAACCCATTTTCTATAGTTTTATAAAGTTAGCCCTATAATTATTTTAAAAGTAATTGATTATTAAATATTAGCTCACCAAAATAAATTCCCATAAAACTGAAAAAATGGAATTCGCTCCCAATTTTTTTTGTTTGGAGCAGATTTCAATGGCATTCGCTTGGATTTACTGGGTAGGAGGGAGGGGTTGGAGTGATTCACCCATTTTTTCACTGGTTCGCCAGAATTTACTGGGTCAAAGAGGTGGTTGGGGCTTGGAAGGGGTGTGGAAGTTGAATGTTGGATGTGCAAACCAGATCGATGGAGGTTAGATCAATAGATGGATGTGGAAACTTACAAGTTCTAGATGCATTGACCGATGACAGGCTATAGCTGCACGCATTGACGAGGGAAACTGGTTCCGGGAGACGGACCACGGTAGCTAGATTTAGATTTCCAAGGTCCAAGATAGCGCATTTCCCCAATGCCATGGAGCTAAACCCGCGTCGTGAGCAGGAGTTTGGGCAGTGGTGTTGGCCCTTGGGTTGCAACTGTAATTATATTTTTTCTATAAATTTGCTGAGTCCGAAATTTGAATGCTTCAAGTGTGCTATGATTGTTTGGGCCAGTCTAACAGTGCTCTATCATGACTCATTATTATTTTTTAATAAATTTTCCGGTCCGAATGTGCTGGACTGCTGGTGAATGCTGGGGATTTCTTCAAAGTTCAACGAGGAGTCCTCAAGGCTCAGAGGTCAAATTTCAGCCCTCTCTAAGGAAATTATTCTACGACAGAGGTGCGACTCCTGAGGCATAATTTTTTCCCTAATGTTCAATTCGTTAATATGTTGTGGTTTCCTATATAATTTCAGTCCTCTGTGTCTGGATAAGTTTGAGCCATATTTGTTGATTATGTGAATATTGCAAAGGTTTTCTTATGTATTGTTTTGTAAACTTGAATGAATTAATTAAAACCTATTTAGTTGAGCCTTATTTCGAACTATGTAGTTAGATACAAACTCCAAATGATCTAGTATCTACTATCAATGCCTCTACTCCTTCAGTGGGCATATATATTGGGTCATCCTCTAGTAGTGGAAGGTTCTGTGGCTGGAGTCAAACATAGTGGTGGGTACTGAGTCTAGTACAAGACTTTTTCCATCCTGTAGTGGTTGGTTAAGGACATCCTCTACTGCCAGCCACTCCTGCTCATACTTGACATCTACCTAAGCAGGGAAATCCATGAAAGATTTATTGGCACTGATTAAATAATCCGCTGGTTTTTTTGAAATTGTGATTTTTTCAGAACTCAGAAAAACTTGTGATTTGTTTGGGTTATTACTTGGGATGGGAAAATAGGAAAAAATAAATATATTCCAATATTTTAGCAAAATTTTCTGCATTATTATAGAGAATATAATATTCATTGACATTGAGATGCAGGGAAAGAATTATACATTGAGGAAAAATTTGAAACATGTTTTGCTTCAGAAGCTTATACTAGTTTTCCCATCACATTTGACATAGAAAAATAAATCTTTCTAGGCATACCTGTGTGTTGCTTTCTAGGCATACCTATGTGTTTGGAGGTGAAGTACATCTATGTTATTTCTATATTGGAAGTTATTAATGTTGCTGAAATTACTATTCTGAAAGCGGCCTCCATATACACAACTATACTTCTCTCTTAATTGCTCGCTGATACTTCTCAACTCACTCATTTTATTGGCTGGAGTATGCTCTATCAATGTTATGTATGCCTTTTATCTTAAATGAAAGTGGATGTGACTGTTTAGAAGCATTAATATGATGTAGGTGTTGATGTTTTAATTGGCATATATGTTCTCTGTACCTTTTCATTTGGAAATAAATTCTAAAAGTCACCTACAACAATCCACATACCAATTTTTTATAAAACTTTCACAGTGAACCAAACTAAATAAACTCAAAATTTTTGTGGTTTTTCCAAGTCATTTTAGGAAAGGAACGTTACATTCTATTCAGGGCTTGTTCTGTTTGAAGCAAATTCTTCTTTTTGTATCACAATGTCTATACTCTATACTCTTTTTGTATCTTTCTAGGAATACAAGTAGAAGAACATTTTAGACTGATGATTGTTGAATTGAAAAATATTTTCATCCCAAGGGAAGGTAGGCTAAGAGTTTATTCAGAGAGGCATCTACATCAACTACGTAATTGACATATATTAGTCCAGGAGTGTGCAAGTGTTCAATTTCGAGTCTTCGAATTTCCTCGTCTATATAGTGAAATGTTTCGAACCAATGTAGGTTGTCCTTTGATATATATGAGACCCAACTAGGAGCATGTATTTTATAAAGGTAGGATAAGCTCAAAATGAAAATAATGTAACTCTTTCTATAGATACGATTAATTCATTGTCAAGCGCTTTCTTCATTATAGGAGGATAACAAACTCCTATAGGTAGCGCTATGCCATTATAGTGAACAAGGAAGGGTAGATGTGATATCCTTATCTGAGGCCCTTGGTGGCCTTGAAGATTCAAGAAAGACATTTTCCTCCTGTTGACCATAGTTTTAATTTAGGGTTCTATGTAGGCCTTCGCCCACAGAATGAAGTTCTCAACAAAGCCAAATTTCTTCATAGCTGAGAATAAGAAATTATACCTCACTCTATCCAAGGCATTCACCATATCGAGTTTTATGACTCATGTACTTCGTTCTAGATGGGTGGCTACTATGAGCAGCTTCTTGAACTCTTATGCTGTTTTCACAGATAAGTCTGCCCTGAACGAAGTAAGTTTGTTTCTCTGTGATAACACTTTGCCTCAATGGTTTAAATCTAGAAAAGGTAGTCTTACCTAGAATATTTTAGTTTCTGACGTTAGGGATGAGGGTGAAGTAGAAGGAATTTATTTGTTCTTTAAATCTGCATTGCTTCCTTAATTCTTTCACATAGCTTAAGAGGTCTCTATTGATATATTTGCAGGCTTACTAAAAATGTGTTGAGAGCTTGTCTGGACTCTGGACTAGGGACTTTGTTAAGTTTCATATTCTATACCATTTCTTGGACTTCCTTGCTTGATATGGGTCCTAGGAGTTTCTCATTATCCAGTTCTTGTAAAAGACATGGATCTTGTCCAACATTTCCTCCCGAGCACTTCCAGTATCTACTCTTATTCTGAAAACAGGTTCCTAAAGTGAGAGAATGCTGCTACTTTGATTTCATTAAACCATCTGTTTTCAATCTGTCTAAGAGTTACCTCAGAGATGAAATTTTAAATTCTTCTTGAGTGTTCTTGGTAATGGAAAAATTTAATGCTCTTGTTCCTTGCTTTCAACCACAGGCTCCTTGATTTCAATCTCCAAATTTCTTCTTCGACGATTTGAGCTTTGAATAGTTGAGAACTTACTTCCTTTTCCCCTTGCCCGAGTCTGTTCAGAGAGCCCTTATTCTTCAATTTGGGACTTGACTTCTTCAAGGATTCCCGTATTTCCGGAATGGGACGATCTTCCTTGTAGGATTTAGCCCATTCTTTCATTTCAATTTTGATCTCTTTATTTTTTTCTCCCAGATGTAGGAGGCAAAGCCATGAACTCGGAGAGATCCAGAATTTCTCACCATTTCTTTAAAGTCTGGCTGTGAGAACCATACAGGGCTATATTTTAAATGACCTGGACCAAGTGCTTGAGATTTTGATACTGATAGCATAATCGTCTTGTGATTGGATAGTGCACTTGGGATAATTGCAGAATTTAGAGTTACTCAGAGAAAAAAGAGCTTTATAAGAGAAACCTATCAAGTATTTCCACAATGAACCCTGGCCCTAGCTCTGTATTGCTCCAATTGAATTTTCCATTAAAAAGGTCCTATTCTGAAATCAGGTCTTCAATGGTCCTAATGGTTAAGAACATGTTGGTTTTTTTTCCATTTCACTTATTAAACCTATAGAAAGGGTCCATTCTATTGATTAAACACGTGTAAAGATACCATTCCATTGATTTACCCTGCAAAGGGTCCATTCTGCTGATCAAACCCATTAGATGATTTAATGCTTGCAATTTCTTTTGCCCATGCTTGTTCCATGCATGTAAACCCAAATCATTGCACCACTTAGCAATGTGGCCCACTTGGTGTCTTAGTGTAAGAAAACTCTTAAAAATCCTTAGCTCCTCGTCAAGCTCATGAAATATTACTTGCAATCATTCCAAATTGTTTTGACAATTGTTCATCTAGGCAAATTAAAGGAATTTGCACCTATGATTAAATCATAAATCATTAGGGACTTGGATGTTGTGTATATGTGAAGTTGCTTCTAGCATATGCTTGACAACTACCTCATAAGGATCTTCTCCTTCATTTTTCCTTGCAAGCCATTTAGTCGCTAAAATCGTCCTTGGAGCATGGATGTTAATTAGCCCAAGTCCTCCATCTTCTCTATGGAGGGTGTAAATGTCACTAGTAACTGACTAGTTGCCTTCCTCCTCACTTTTATCATGGAAAATGATAGAGGATATGTTTGAACTTCTTATAACCAATTCACCAAGGGAAAGATAAGTAAAAGAATCACTAGTAACTGACTAGTTTCCTTCCTCACTTTTATCATGGAAAATGATAGAGGATATGTTTCAACTTCTAACCAATTCTTTACAAGTTAAGGGAGAGGTGTTTTGAAAAGGATGATTAAAGTTATTGTAATATTTTGTTGTTTTTTTTTAAAGCTTTCAAGTGTTCATTAGGTGATTTGGAGATATCATATATGAAATAATTTAGTGGAAATTTTTATATATTTTACATTTGAATGATGTTCTTTGTTTTATAGATGATGAATCATGATGTTATTGTTTTGTGTATAATGATTTATTTTTTTCGTTTGGGCTTGGGCCTTGGCACAACATTTTAATAAAAAATTGCATAATGGTTTTTGTGAACATTACACTTATTTTACTTTGAAAGCTACTTACAAATCTAGTAATTCTCAACTCTTGGAAACTATTGATGTAGGTTTCTATATCAATTTGAAATTTTACTTCTGGAATATTCAGTGAGATGTCAAAAGCTAATCATGGGAAGAAACTATCAAGGCAAATTGATGTATTATCATACTTTAAAAAGTCTCAATCCAAGAATACACATTCTCTTCACGCTTCAAGCTCCTTTGAACATTCTGTTACTGAGAGAGATGTTAAATCTTGTGAAAATACATCTGATATCCATATGATGGATGAAAAAATAGGTTCCTCAAGTGATCAAGGTGAGATAAATGCAGTTTCAACAGAAATTAGTGATGAAAATGTTAAAGATATTTCCTTGGAAGGTGACACAAACCATTCACGGAAAAGGAAAAAAGGCCAGTGGACCGTAGGGAGAAAATTCCAAGATGATTGGGTCTCAATTTTTCCATTTATTGAAGAAATAACTCCTACAAATGAGGATTTATGAGAAGTTAAATGTATTGCGTGTAGTTGGAAAAGTTTCAAGGTAGTGAAATTTCAGATGAAGCTAGATACAGTACAAAAGCATGCAGGAAAGGTTTATGAAAAGAAAATTGTAAATGGTAAAGAGAAATCTATTGTCAAATGGAAATATTTGGAGGAATGTCGACATATCCAATGTGTGGAAGAATACAAAAAATATTTAATAAGTAAGAAGAAACTTGAGGCAAGTGGAGGAACCATCATAACTCAATATGAAAAGACGATGGAAAGAAGTTTGTTATCCAAGACGATACAATTGAGCACTGTATTTCACATCTTATGTAAAGGTCGTCCTATGACAGATTATCCAAATCACATCAAATTTTTATCTTTTCTTCACGTGCCAAACTTTCCATCTTCTCATTGGTCCATAACTAGTGGTTGGGAATGGGCAAGATATCTAGCTCACGTAGAAAATGGTGATTTGAAACAGGAGATTGCAAATGCTAGGTTTTTGGCATTGTCTTTGGATGAGGTTATGGCTATTGATAATAATTCATGGATCTACATGAGCATTTATATGGTTAATGACCATATTAGGCATTCCTATCTACTTGGGATTAAAAATATGAGAGATACTTCTATAGCTGGAAATATTTATGAACTTGTTCTTAATACTTTGAAGGAAAGTGGTATGGATCATTTAATGATTGCAAAAAATTTGGTATGTGTTGGAGTAGATGGAGCATCGGTAATGCAAGGACAAAGGAATGGTATTTGTGTTAGACTACAACTATCAGCTTCACCATATATGATTAATATTCATTGTATGGCTCATAGGATGAATCTTGCATTTAAAATAGTAAGCAAGTTTCCATCAGTTTCAAAAGTTGAAGATCTTGTACGTGAGACTCATGCATACTTTTCTTGTAGTCCCAAACGATATTTAGAGTTTCAACAATTTGCAGATGGTGTTACAGATGGAAAAAAACTACTGAAAGATGTTGATACAAGATGGATCTTATTAAATGGACCAGCTCAAAGACTATTTAGTGAGTTCAAATCTTTGGTAGGGTTGACGTATGAAAATTGCTACAATGTAGACAAAGCTCAAGATCTTCTTTTTCGACTAACTCATATAGAAACATTATTGACATTGGCTGGAATTCTTCCTATGCTACATGAAATGAATTTCCTCGTAAAAATTTCTCAGAATCACACAATGTATATTGCCGAATACACAAATGCGAGAAAGTCCGCATGCCTTGCATTGGATAATTTGTATATGATGCCGGACTCTTTTACTGGTCCAGAGTTTACAAGTTGGACTAAGATCATCAATATAGAAAATACTGATTTTTTTTTTGATGTTTGATGAAAAAGGAATACTATGTATCACAGTGCATGGGTATATGGTCCCCTTTCATTATATTAGTAAGACGGGACGAATCACCAAATATTGCCCCGTGTCAAGAGACCAATTTGATAATATTGTGATCTTAGTGAGACAAAATTTGATAGAAAGTGAAAGATCACTATCATCAGAGATAAGAGAATGATTTCCTCGAGATGAATTGTTGGAGGCCATGTGTGTGGTATACCCTCAATATTGGAACAATTTTCAATGTCCAAGAAATTTAAAAGCCGATTTTTGAAAGAGATTAAAATGTTTAGTAGACCACTTTTGCAAGAAAGTCTCGATACATGGAGAACAGATTGAAGGTATTTTAGATTCATCAAAATTGTATCAACAAGGTGGACGCTTTGCTGAAACAATGTGGAAGCAATATCATTTTTTGGATAATCCTAATGAAAACGGTGCTATAACAAGATTATGGAATACTTTAAGTGCTAGCCAATACCTGCAAGAAAACATATCAGAATATTTCAAATTAGCAGATTTGTGTCAAACCATGATTTTGGGATCAATGGAGGATGAGAGAATGTTTAGTGCACTATAATTTTTGAAGTCAAAGTTGAGGAACAAGCTTGATAAACATGTGGATACATGTTTAAGATTGTATTTAACAAAGTATGAAGTTGACAATTTTCCATATGAAAGAGCACTAGTGCTTTGGCAATCAGATTGTGATAGAAGGGGAGAAAATAATATAACAAATTTATCTAATGAACTTGATACAGAACATAATGTTTTGGAGGCTCATAATGACAGTACATCTGGAGAAGATCATGTTCACAATGTAGAAAATGATGACCAAGATGAGAAGTGGGAAATTGAAATACCCTAGGACTCTTATTTTGGTATACATATTCTGTTGATCATGCCAGATTACTACATGTCAAATTGAGGTAAAAATGGGTTCTATATTTTGTATTTTTCATTGTAACATTGCAGCTACATTTCTTTCATGCGTGTTATTTTAAGATTGATGTTTCATATTTAATCCTTACATTGTTTGTTTCTTATTTGTGACAGGAAATGAAGCTGGATTTGATGATTTTGGGACCTATTTATTTTCACATAGATAGTGTCTGACTAGTATTAAATGAGAAATAACTAATTTAATAAGACTAACGCAAAGCATCAATGGGCTCATTCAAGTACATGAAACTCCCTTGATGTCTAGCTCTGACATCTTGTAAAATTTTAATGGTTTATATGTTGCTTGCATTTGGGGAATTTTGCTGACTTTCAAGTTTTATATTTTCTTGGAAAATAATTATTGATATTTGGAAAATGTGTGATTTTATATTGGTATTGGAAACAAAGCTGTTTTTGATCTTTGATTGGAAATGAAGTCGGATTTGATGAAGTTGGGACCTATTTCTTTTCACATAGATAGTGTCATGGTATTATTTCTTGGGATGGGAAATCAGAAAAAATAAATATATTCCAATATTTTGGAAAAAATTTCTACATTATTATAGAGAATATAATATTCATTGACATTGAGATGCAGGGAAAGAATTATACATTGAGGCAAAATTTGCAACCTGTTTTGCTTCAAAATCTTATACCAGTTTTCCCATCACATTTGACATAGAAAAATAAATCTTTCACTAGAATTAACAAGAAGAAACTAATCCAGAAAGGGAAAAAATGGAAGTAGATGGATGATTGCTTTGTCAAACAAAATAATGATCTATTCTCAATTTTGACATGGTCAAGTCTGGATGGAACAGATGATTTCCCATAGAAATTGTAGCCAAAGTGTGTCTATGTTGAAAAAAATGACTTGAGCATGTGTCTAAGACAGGTGAAAACTGCTAAAAAATAGACCTATTTGATTGTGCAACCCCTAATATCTGGGTGGGTAGAAAAAATTTTTAGATTGATGATTGTTGAACTGAAAAATATTTTCATCCCAAGGGAAGGTAGGCTAAGAATTTCTCCAGAGAGGCATTTACAACAACTACGTAATTGACATAAAGTAGTCATTCTAATGTGGAATTGTGCAACAATCGATATCCAATTCATTTTTGTCCTTGAAGTTTCCCAGGTTATAAATGCATCAAATACTAAGAAATTCTACATATGTAACCTTTGTCTAAATATTTGGTGCATACTGAAGCAGGGCTAAAATGGATTTGTGCTAAGTATATATATTTTTACATAGATAAGCTAAATACATCGTGGTGGGGTATTGAATATTTTTCTAAGGGGTATATGTATAAAATTTGGGTGTTTCTAAAAGATTGTGGAGTTCAAATCAGTATTCCGAGCCTTGAAGTGATCTATGGTATTACTTGAAGTACAAGCAGCCCACAATGAAGTGGAAGCGTGCGCTCAGACCAAGACCATTGAGAAGGTTGTGTTCACTTCTTCTGTGGCTACAACTATTTGGAGAGAAGATGGAGACTGCAAGGTTAATGCCCTTGATGAGAGGCATTGGAGTGATGCAAATATTTGCAGGAAATTGAAGGTTTGTATATCTGATTTTTTATATGACAAAATATTAGTTTATTAAAAAATCTAAATAAAGTGGACTGATTTATCAGTTTTTCCTTTTAACTTGTTAACGATATCTAATTGAATGGTATGTTCGATAGCGTTAGTCTGATTAGTTAAATAATTTAGTAAGTAACTCAGAAGTTTGCATCTACAAGTGCTTTGATCAGATTAGTTACTTAATCTAATAAATAACTTCAACGTTTGCATCTACAGTTTTCCAAGGCCAATTACAATAGTATGGAAGCCATGATAGTAGTATACTTAATATTAACTCAACATGTCATTTGTAACAATTGAATCTGGGACCTGGGTGGGTAAGCATAATCGCTCCTTCCAATCACAAGAGATAAATCCAATTCCAGTTGACTCTTTCATATTTTAGTTTGTCCACTATCATTTTACTGAGCTGCAAAACCCACATTCTCACCTGAAGATGCATGGTTCATTTATCAAGCAACATATTTTTCATATTGGAAATTTCTAATGCGGAAGCTACCTTTTCAAAACCTATGGTTAAAACCATATTATATAGCCCACTTCATGAAATAAATATTTCAATTTTTCATTAAGACCCAAAACAAATCTTCGGGCCAACACATACATTATTTTAAAACCCTTTATATACCTTCGAAGCGGAAATATAATCTCTCTTAATCACACTTTTGACTTTGGTTAAATAAACATTGTACCAATCACACATATATAATTTCGCCCACATTTACCAACCATTTTATATTTGAACCCATGCAAACATTTCATTGATTTCATACCAAAGTTCAAACTTTGGTTAAACATAAAACGCCAACATACATTATGTTCTCGGCCACAACATTTACCAACCCACTAACCTTTATTCCATGTCCATATGCGCTCACTAATCCACATATATGCTATTTGGGTCCACAATTCATTAACATCTATTGCTAACTTTTTACTTAATATTCATTTCATACAAAGGTTAAAACCCAAATATCAAAATGAATATTTGGTTCGGGTCCCACAACTTACCCTTCGTTAACCATCATGCAACTTTGAGTGCGAATTCCGTCGGATCTCCGATGGCTGGGATCGGATGGATATTGCATTCAATTTAACCCTACACTTTAATTTTCCAAATCAACGTGAAATAAACGGTTTTGAAATTCCACCCAGGCTACGTGTCATTCCTTGGAGTGTATCGCGTGAATTTTCTCAATACCGGTTACCACTTATTAATCACGCGAAAACCAGCGGTTGGTCCCCGAAACCACCTTCACTGTTCTGTGGTACCGTTGACTCTTGGTTCAGCGTCTAACCCTGTTTCATTGGCTTACGATTCTAGAGAAAACTTGGGATTTCAACTATGTCATTAATCCTTTCAGTAAAACTCAATTCTCGATCTTTCCTACTTAGCAAAGTGCATTTTCAAATCCTTCAGGAGTTTTACAATTACACCATTAGTGAATTCTCTGCTCGCATATGCATAAGCATTCAAGAGCTTGTTTTCATGACTGCAATGAAATTTACCAAGAATAAGTAAATGGCAGTATCATCATCAACTTCTTCTTCGCATACTCACAATATGAGGTTGACATAAACTGGAAGGACCAATTTCTTTCATCAATCCGATGCACATATGCAACCTATCCAGAATTTAGTTACAAACTGAATTTCCAATTTCTTAAACACACAGTCCCCTAATAACAAAATTCTTTCAAGTGTATTCGAATCACCTGCACACTTAAATCATCCAAATGCATGCTCTGTTACATACACACATCCATAAATGAATTAATACATCACAATTCATAGAAACTCACAAATCGAGTTTTTGTATTGACAATCAAATATTTACACAGGTTTGGGTTATTTCTTGGGATGGGAAAATCAGAAAAAATAAATATATTCCAATCTTTTGGCAAAATTTTCTGCATTATTATAGAGAATATAATATTCATTGACATTGAGATGCAGGGAAAGAATTATACATTGGGGAAAAATTTGCAACCTGTTTTGCTTCAGAAGCTTATACTAGTTGTCCCATCACATTTGACATAGAAAAATAAATCTTTCACTAGAATTAACAAGAAGAAACTAATCCAAAAAGGGAAAAAATGGAAGTAGACGGATGATTGCTTTGTCAAACAAAATAATGATCTATTCTAAATTTTGACATGGTCAAGTCTGGATGGAATAGATGATTGCCCATAGCAATTGTAGCCAAAGTGTGTCTATGTTGACAAAAACAACTTGAGCATGTGTCTAAGACAGTTGAAAACTGCTAAAAAATAGACTTATTTGATTGTGCAACCCCTAATATTTGGGTGGGTAGAAAAACATTTTAGACTGATGATTGTTGAACTGAAAAATATTTCCATCCCAAGGGAAGGTAGGCTAAGAGTTTCTCCAGAGAGGCATCTACAACATCTACGTAATTGACATAAATTCGTCATTCTAATGTGGAATTGTGAAACAATCCATATCCAATTCATTTTTGTCCTTGAAGTTGCCCAGGTTATAAATGCATCAAATACTAATAAATTCTACATATGTAACCTTTGTCTAAATCTTTGGTGCATACTGAAGCAGGGCTAAAATGGATTTGTGCTAAGTATATATATTTTTACATATAGAAGCTAAATACATCGTGGTGGGGTATTGAATATTTTTTAAAGGGGTATATGTATAAAATTTGGGTGTTTCTCAAAGATTGTGGAGTTCAAAGCAGTATTTCGAGCCTTGAAGTGATCTGTGGTATTCCTTGAAGTACAAGCAACCCACAATGCAGTGGAAGCGTGCGCTTAGACCAAGACCATTGAGAAGGTTGTGTTCACTTCTTCTGTGGCTGCAGCTATTTGGAGAGAAGATGGAGACTGCAAGGTTAATGCCCTTAATGAGAGGCATTGGAGTGACGCAAATATTTCCAGGAAATTGAAGGTCTGTATATCTGATTTTTTATATGACAAAATATTAGTTTATTATACAATCTAAGTAAAGTGGACTGATTTATCAATTTTTTCCTTTTAACTTGTTAATGATATCTAATTGAATGGTATGTTTGATAGCGTTAGTCTGATTAGTTACTTAATTTAGTAAGTAACTAAGAAGTTTGCATCTACAAGTGCTTTGATCAGATTAGTTACTTAATCTAATAAATAACTTCAACATTTGCATCTACAGTTTTCCAAGGCCAATTACAATATTATGGAAGCCATGATAGTAGTATACTTAATATTAACTCAACATGTCATTTGTAACAATTGAATCTGGGACCTGGGTGGGTAAGCATAATTGCTCCTTCCAATCACAAGAGATAAATCCAATTCCAGTTGACTCTTTCATATTTTAGTTAGTCGACTATCATTTTTATGACCTGTACAATGCATCTTGCTTCTCTCAGTCTATAAATCCATATCCAATTAGCTTTTGGATTTTTGAAATAGCTCAAATGATAATACATGTTACATATTGCAGGTAACCCTGCAACAATCCATATCCAATTGATGATTTGTCTCTTAAGATTGCCGAAGTGATACCACATCATAGAGAACAGAGTACATATATCTTCTCTATATGCAACAATCCATATAGAATTCATTTTTGTCCTTGAAGTTGCCCAAGTTATAAATGCATCAAATACTGAGAAAGTCTACATATGTAACTTTTGTCTAAATCTTTGGTGCATACTGAAGCAGGGCTAAAATGGCTTTGTGCTAAGTATATATATTTTTACATAGATAAGCTAAATACATCGTGGTGAGGTATTGATTATTTTTTTAAGGGGTATATGTATAAAATTTGGGCGTTTCTCAAAGATAGTGGAGTTCAAAGTAGTATTCCGAGCCTTGAAGTGATCTGTGGTATTCCTGTTCTAATTATGCAATATTCCCTGTTCACAGTTATGGTACACATTAGCCAAGACACTGTCAGAGAGGGCTGCATGGGCAATGGACATGGATAGAGGGTTGAATATGGTGACAATAAACACATCTCTGATTATGGGACCTGGTATCACATACAAAAGCTCCGGATCTACCATTGCATATCTTAAAGGTGAGGGTGAGAGATCTGCATACCAAATAGACTCTGTTCTAGAACGTAAAAATATGGTATAGTAATCCCTTGGAGAGGATCTAATCTATTGGTATAGTAATCCCTTGGAGAGGATCTAATCTATGGAAGTGAAAAATATTAGCTAGTTTATTTACAGTTGCTAGTCTTTGTGATGGAAGGGGCTGTAAAAATGTATGAGAAGGGCACTTTAGCTAGTGTGGACATAAATTTTCTAGCGGATGCTCATATATGTGCATATGAAGATCCATCTGCCTATGGGAGATATATCTGTTTCAGTCAAATAGTCAGTAATGCAGAAGATGCTGTCAATTTAGCATAGAGTTTGCGACACTTGATACCATTCCCTGACACCTGATACCATTCCCTAATAGGTACAAAGAAATTAGTTATTGTTCAGTTATTAAAATCACTGAAGATTTTGTATCTTCAAGATTTAAATTGGGTTGCTTACCTATTGATATTTTATCTTTGGCTATTATGTCACAATGAAATTAATCATACATAGATACTCGTTTTCCACACCTGATACCATTCCCTAATAGGTACAGAGCAATTAATTATTGTTCAGTTATTGAAATCATTGAAGATTATGTATCTTCAAGATTTAAATTGGGTTGCTTACCTAATGATATTTTTTCTTTAGCTATTATTTCACAATGAAATTAATCATACATAGATACTCTCCAAAGATAATCATGAATTCAATATTTTTTTTTTTCATAATTTGTTAACAGATTTGAAAAACCAATGGTCTACCAACAACTTCTGAATAATAAGAAGCTGACTGGATTGATGGTTGGATATGGAAACCGTGCAACCCTAAGTAGCAAACTGTAAGGGAAGGGGGGGTTTCCCATGTCACAGCTTAACAACAACCATGAATGAGGGGCACAAGAAAACTTTGGGAGTTTACATGTTCAAACTATACCCATTTTTTTACACATTGTAATGTAATTTTTGTTGATCAATGGTTGTCATTGATGTCAACCCAAGCAGCACCAGGGGCGAACCGAATATTGCATGGGAATTTTGACCTACCAAATTAATATATTCTGGGTCAATAATGATTTTGATGGTTTCTACTTGTCGAGATGTTTCCGTTGATATATGGCACGCCATGTAATTCTTCATGTTTTGAGAGATATTCATGTTTGAAGTTTGTACCCGCAGTTAGTGGGCTAAAACCCCATGTGGTTGGGGCATGGGTCATTGAAAAGTCATAATGAATATTTTTTAAGCTCCTGAAATCACTCCCACATTAACTTGTTGAAGCCCCTATCAACCTAAGCATTCATATAAATTGTGATCTTCATTTCCTCCTTAGGCAAGGGATTTCACCATCTGAAACAGGTCATCGTGGAATTTTCGCTCTAAATTTTTTTCTACAAAGGTTTAGAAGCTAAAATTTTTACGAGGCGAAGCTAAAATCAAGAGGAAGTTGCTGTAAAAATTCCAGATCACGGTGCGTGTTAGTCATCAATATTTTTTACTTGTTAGTGATGACTAGTTGTAACAGCCGATCTGAAAATTTGATAAATTTGCCAGCTGGGAAAACCCCTATAAAATTTTTTTCTCTCCTAATTTTCAGTCCGCCCATGACAAGATGAAACCCCATTATCAAATCCTACCTTGCCTCAGCCATACTAGTCTGCCTATCAACTCTAAAAAGACAATCCCAAATCTGTTCAAAAAAGCCTCCCCTAAGTTAGGAAGTGGCGCTTTAAGGCATTTTACCCTTGGCAATCATCAAAGGGAAAAAAAACCCCCATCTGTTTTAGACCAGTCATAAAGGACCTCCCAATCTGCAAATGAAGTTAGTCACAGCCCTAAGTCGCGCCACTTATGCGCCCCTAAGTCTCAGCAATGCATAGACCATAATCTCAAGCTGATTTTAGGTGTTTTACACTGTTTATGGATTTTACAAGCACAGGAAACATGTCAGCATCTCAGAAGACAATTCTTGGCTCCACATGAGAAGACAGCTGCTTCTCAATGTGATCATGAGCCTAAGATACATCTACAGGACAGAGAATCTCTCATCAAGCTCTTGTAACTTCATTCAGCCTAAAAAGACAGCAGAAGAAAAACAACACTGTAAAAAAGCTGTCGATAAGTCATGGCTAAGAACCTCCTTCATTTATAAGCAGAGGGTTAAGGTGCCTCCTTCATCCATAAGCAGAGGGCGATGGCCAATGTTTGAATTAAAGAATTGAAACTGATTGTAATCAAGGTGTGTAAATAAACAGTGAGGCAGTGACACAAATTTTCTGGAGAACATTGGTGATTGGAGACTGAGGTAAAAGCATCAATGTTGTCACTATTGTTTTCCTGTTATCATATGTAAGAAAACTCTTTGTCAATATGCTCATCAGGCAGCCTACATATAGTTGGGACAGAAGGTTGACAAAGCACAGATATTTTGCCAAGAGAAAAAGGTCTCCTTCATTCATAAGCAGATGGCCAGAGTATTAATTGATTTCAAGGTCTGTTTGATCTGAGGAACAAGGTAAGAGACCAAATGGAAAGCAGGGGTACCACTGCAATCCGTGGAGTCAGACATCTCCAAGACGGTCCACGGCCCAGACAAAATAAATTTTGGGCTTCAAATTGGTGAATGATAAGATGAGTCACTGCACGGACATAAGGACATAATAGTGATTATGTTCCAGAGTACTAGTTTGCTCCATTCATGAAAAGGTGCCTTTCAAATGGGTTTATCATGGTTGACAAAGAAAATCTGGGCTTATCTCCTCAAGAGGCATTACAACTAAAAACAATTGTTCACAATATGCAAAAAGGGTGCTTTAACATAATGTCAGTTTCTGGAGGAATATCTTAAAACAAATATAGGTGTTTATTATTTAAGGGCCAGAAACACCATATTGGTACATTTTGAGAAGAGGAAGTGTGTTGGAAAAGGCACCCTTCTTGATCAACAGACCATGGCAAAGTCTGAATAAATCCAAATAAATTGTTAGCACCTACAGTTGGAAAAAAATTGATGAGGCACCTAGAGGCAGAAATTGTCAACCAAGTTGAAAAGATAAGCCATCTCCTTTCAAATGAAAAAGCAGTTTTCAGTGTTTTTTTAACAGATTTAGAGTGGATTTTACATAATGAATATCACCAATAGTGTTAAAACAAGTGATAAAGGATGATCCACAGTTCATTGGGGTATTTTTTAAAGTTGGAGCTTCTGTGTTAAATTGTCACTAAAGGTACAAAATTGGCAGGAATCACCTCTAAAACCTATATGCATCGATGGTTTAAAAGCGTGAAAACCCCGCTGCCAACATCATCTTGAAAAGAGTGGGCCCCTCTCAAACGCAGTCAAAATTGTTCCAAGTTTCAAAAGTGCACCAAGGCATTATTGCAAAAAGCAAAAACTTTGAAAGACCTTACAAAGACTAGCCAAGAGGTTTGATTTCATTTTTAATTTCTAAATGACAAGAGACCGTGGCCTTTGTGTTTTTTTTAAAAAAGGGATAAAAACCGTGGCAAAATCATTTGGAAATCTCCCAAGCACGAGCAAAACGTTCCTTTGAAGTTCACAAGGCTGAAAGACAAGTTTCAAATCGGTTTGCAGAAGTTTGAACGAGTTTGAAAGTGTTTTAACTTGCGCGGCACTCTTGTACAAGCGCGCGGCGCTCCTGGGCATACTTTTTACACTGCGCTACAAAGGCGCGTGGCACTCCTGTAGCCGCGGGTCACAAGGGCCCGACAACAACCCGACAAGTCACCCGACCATGTTTTTGCGCGACGCTCTTTTCCTCTGAAGTGCCGTGCACCTGTTGATAGTTCAAACGCCTCCTAAATGAGTGGAAAAATAGTCCAAGGTCTTCAAATCAACAACATCATCGATTTCTTAAGGTATCCCTTGATCTTCCTTAAAAAATTGTCAATTTTTGAAAGGTGGGAGATGTTGTGTTCTCCAAAGCTAAGTGAGGGTAAAAGATGAATGTTCTGGTGTAAGTTAAGAAGATATGTTTTATGTTTAAACTCACCATATGCCCCTTAGCTGAAAGATTTGCCAAATTCTTGAAAGGCTACCACTGCTTTGATGAAACAAGGTTAAGCCCATCAGCCATATACCTTACTGTAAACAGTAGAAAAGAGAGATAAGGAATTTTCTCCATTTTATTAAAAGGTGAAACAGTAGGTATTGTCAAAATGGATATGAGGAGGTATGGATTATAAAGGGCAGTGTTTTTGTTGAAAAGGTCGATTGTTCATTAAATACTACAAGGCTTGGTCACCTGACCCTATAACACCATAGCCTTGGACTGTGTATTGATACTTGTTGAAATAACTGAGTTTATATTGTTCAATACATTGGTGAGCTGCATACGAGGGGTTAATGTTTTGATCAAAGAGGAGTTTATTAGCATTGAACTGCTACAGGTTTTGTTACCATAGCATAAAAAACTTTTCAAACTCTGTCACCATATCCATAAATAAGTGCTTTTTGCTGTGGGGATATCCTTTGTTTAAAAATGTGGTGTAGTGCTGAATATACTGGTGAAGTGCCTACAAGGAAAGAGAAAGTTTTGAACTAAAAACTGTGTTTTCACTTTCCTCTAACAAGACAAGGGTGTTTTATATCCTCAAAATTTCAAAGGGCAGGGTACCTCTCGCCACACACACAGAAAAAGATCATTGTTGGCTGTGGGTACTGATTGATTGTTTTTCTGTTCTTCAAAGTTCATTTGCTAAAGGTTGATATTCAGAAGATGGAAAGGAAGTTTTCTAAAGAAGCAGGGTTTTATTTTGAAAGGGGGCATTTTGCAAACATCCAAAAAACATTGTTTCCTTATTAAAACAGTGAGTTGACAGAGTTCAGTTTAAAGAAGGCATTTCAAAGACAGTGAGGCAGTTTGGTGTTTCAAGAGCGCATTTAGCCCAAGATGCCACCCAAGCAAGATAGCAGAAGTGGTTTACACAAGAGATATGAGCCAATTTCTACTGAGGAGGTCAATGTACATCCATCCATCCTTTTCAATTTTCATGAGGTGGGTTGTTTGGAGTTCTGCCAAAAGGTACAGGAGGTCAAAATTTTCTCGCCCTTAACACACTTATGCGCCTTGAGGTTCAAAAGCAAACATTTCCAAGTGGCAGGCCTTGATTTCAAGTTCTCCTCGAGGTCTGTATCCAAAGCCACTAAAATCCCATACCTTGGCGAAAAATGGTTCAAGAAAGCCTATCTAGACTTGGATGACTACAAGCCTTTCATCAAGCCTGAGCATAGAGAAACATGCACTGTTGTTTTTCCTTTCTCTCACCTTCTTGCCAGCTATACCCCTCTTATGAAGATAATAATGAAATATTTCACCTGTGAAGGGAGATTCTCCCAAGTTTATTCCTACCATATCCGGCTGTTGATGCACTTCACTAGAACAAAGCAACTCAATATCCCTTACTACTTATGCAAAATCATTGAGAAAATGGCCTCCTTAGTCTAGAAGAAGCCTCCATCACAACAAGTGGTTTCTCTTTTCCATCATTCTCTGATTAAAATCATCATCCTTCACCAGCTGGAGAAGAAAGAGGTTTCTTGGGATATTTTCATTAGTCACCCAGATTTCTACACTATTCCTCCGATCCATACATCTCCCACATCACCTACTCATCGCCCCTTACCTTCCTCCAGCAGACCTTCTCCTAGAAGGCTCAAATTCACCACTGAACAGTCAAGAGAGCATGGAGAAGGAGAAGGAAGTGGACAGCCAAAAGAGGAAGGGCATGAGCATGAAGGATGGGATGAAGAGTAGCGAACTGAAGATGAGGAGCAGCAGCAGGACAGTGGGCAAGGATAGCAATTTGAGCAACAACTTAAGCCATAAAGTGAGCATGAAATTGAAACACATCAGCAGCTTGATCTTGATGCTCAAAGGCAGCAGTTTGAGCCACAAATTGAACAAGAGATTGAGGCAGAACAACAAAATGGTATTAATGATCAAGGGCAACAGTTTGAGTAGTATGATGTTGAGGAACATAGGCAGCATAAAGAAGACAAACAACACCTTCATCATGATGCACAATACCCTCCTCCAAATACACAACAGTTTCAAAAGGAAGGTCAATATCAAGAACGTGACAAACAAAATGACAAAGGCAAAGCAATCATGCCTTCTTCTCCTGAAAAGGCTAAGCCCAAGACATCAAGAAAGCAAGTGTCTAAGGTGGTCACTTCAAAAGTGACAAGAACTATCCGGAGCAAAAGAAAGTCGCCAAAGAAACCTCTCACTAACTTGCCAAGGAGGAAGAGTGCAAGATTAGCCTTCAAGGGCAAAGGGAAAGGCAAGATAGGAGAAAGTCAAGAACATGGAGGTGCATTGGCTATCATCCCAATCCAAACTGATGAGAGTGATAATGAAGCTCGCATTCTGGAAAACCTTCTAATCCATCGAGAGGGCCAAATTGAAGCATTGGAGAATGACCTTCATCGGGCAAAGAACTTCAATCATTTCTTGAAGATCCAAAATAGACAAATGAGTGTCCATATGGCTGTTTATGAGACACGAGCAATTAAATACAAGAATGAGGCTGCCAAAGCACAAGCAAGAATAGAATAGCTCATAGGTGATTTTGACGAGGATGAAGAAGAAGACCAGCCTAGACAGAAAAGGCCTAGAACCATAGGGCTTAGAAGTGCTCTTGAAAAGCAAAAGGAAGAAGAACAAGCCCTTCTTCAATCCACTCCCCTCACTGCACTACTTGAGCAAGAAATTGAGAGAAATTAGGAGGCATGGCTAGAAAGAGCCAAAAAAATTTTGGAGATGAAGCTTGAGAAGGAAAACAGAGACTTAGAGCTACAAAGGAAGATGACACAACACTATCAAAAGCTAAATCAGTTTGCCCGGTAAAAGCTAAAGGCCACTCAAGAGAAACTGAAGGAAGCAAAGGGGAAGCGCCCAGCACGGAAAAAGAAGAAGGGCACATCAGCACTCAACATTTTTGCTTCAGTTTCGGAGCATGCTGCCAAGGACCCTTGAGGGTCATGCACACCAATTTTGGGCCCATTTTGACAACTTTTGGTTTTTCGGCATTTTTGAGTTTTTGATCAAAAACTCATAAATTCGCCATTTCATTTTGAAGATTCATCAAGGGAGGAAAATGATATCATTGGATGCCATAATTTCATGAGCATTTCCTCAGCGATTTTCAGAACATTTGGAGATCATTTGGCCCCTCAAAACGGCGAAAAAGGCTCTCTTTTTGCACACTCTGCCCGTCCTATCAGCCGACTGCAATTTTCTGGTTTTTTACACACAGGTGCATATTTGGAGGACTTCCAGGCATCATATTTGGGAAATTTCATTTGCGCTGGAAATTAGACACTTAGAGCTTTCCAACGAGCTATCATGAGCCTCGTTTCGACACCGGGAAGGCTGCCAAATGTTTCCGGCAAGTCAGGGGACCTTTTGCTGATGAAAATTTGAAGTATTTTTGTAATTTTTGAACCTCTAAAATCTGCTTTTTCCAAATGTGCGTTTAGCTATTTTTGCACATGGAAAATGATGCAAAGTCAATATATTTCCCATTTTTAGCATTTTTTTAGATATTTTATGAGATATTTTGTGCCTTGGGCTTTGCAAAGCCTCAAGGACAAGATTAGATATTTTGATTAGGCCAATAGGATGGCAAGTTGAACCATGAGGTTTTCCTCACTTGAGCCTATATATTCCAAAGGCTTTCATTGTAAAACAAGGCCGAACTTGAGAAGAGAAGCAATATATGGTCATATGAGCTTTGGAAGGAAATACTTGTGTTATGCTTTTGGATTGCCTCTTGGATGTTCTTGGATGAATGATGAAGGATTGATGATGGATTCCATGACTTGGTAGAATGGTATAGTGTCTCTTGCTTTGTTGTTGTCTTCTAGTTTTCATTCATGATACATGTTTCTTGCTTTCTATAGATCAGTAGAGAACAAATTTGACATATGCCCATGGAGGCACCTCAAATTTCCTGAATCTTCATAGCCTTCATGTTTTCTTCTTCCTTAGTTGCATTAAAGAATTCTTAACTGCTCTTTAAAAACTTGAGGATATTGTTGCTTGTTTTATTCATAGTTCTATACATGCTAAGGACTTACGGTACACCCTGCTTACCTATGGCTAGCTATAGTTCCGTCCATGAAATCTCTCTTTGACTGATTAGATTATCATTTTGTTTGAACCAAGGAGGCCTAGTTTCGATCTAGCCCTTTGCCTAAAACTATAAAAATCTTGTTGTTCAAAGTGCCCAATAACTTGAAGGACTGTGTTTAGGTGTTCCAGCATAGTGTTTTGAGTTGTTTGTCTTCCTTAAGTGCTTTCCCCAAAGTCTGAAAGCCATTTCCCAAAGTTAGAGGGTCTTATACTTTTATGCATGGCTTGAATGTTTATTTCTATGTATTGATTAGCTTATAGTTACATTTCGCATGATTAATGGTTTTCCATACCATGTTTATGTCTGCTATTAAACTAGTTATGCTTTAAATCCTTTGTCATTCACAAACTTGATGTCCATTTACTCCATTTTTCCAAAAGATCCTTTTTACCTTGAATCAAATCGACCCTTCAACAGCCTTGTATCGTCATCTAATAGCTTTCTTGACCTTTTGACCCCATAGCCCAGTTAATCTAACATCTTGTTACCTGTTCCATATCTTGTATCAGTTTCATCCCTCACAACTTAAAAAACCAAAACCAAAAAACATACTCCATAACTAGCCTAAAATCAGAACACGATAAGCAAACACATAGATATCCCTTACACATATAGAGAGAGCCCTCTCTGAGTCCAGGAAGGCTAGGTCCTTGGGCTCCAAAGCTTGGTTTGATGTTACACTGTCATTTGGCTTGCCAATCAGCCAAATCACGGGACCCTAACATAATGGTGATCACGGTGGGACCTATTGAATACATGACAGTCTAGCAAGATTTTATTGACCCTTTAGTCCTTCAACTTTTAAATCATCAGCCTTTAGAATCATTTAGAGTAAACTCCCTTTTTCACCACCCAAGAAAAGTGTTGAAACAAGTTTAGAATACTTTAGATAAACCATAGGATGCATATAAAAACTCAGAAAAACCCCAAAATATCCCCAAATTGGCTTTTTCCTTAGTTACTGGTGGTGGACCATAGCTTCAAAACAACCAAGTTCCACCTGGCGACTCCACTAGCCTCTAGTAGGCCTAAAACTCCATTCAAACCAAAAGATCATAAACCATACCTTTCTGCTCACTCATCCTCCAAAACTCAAGCTTAGGGCGTGAACTCTGTAATCAGTGACAATCTAAGTATAACTTAGCGATTCAAAAAAATCTCACCTAAACATAAGAGATAAGCAGAAACCTTCTTGCCAAGAGAACCATTAGCTTGTCCATGCAGCTTAGCAAACTGTAGGAACCAAGAAAATCACTCTTCTTTGAAACTTTTCCATCTCAAAGTTTGCTATAAAATTTTTCCCATAAGCAGCTTTGATAGTTTGGTGGTGGACCATAGTTTTCATAAAAACCCACCTGGCGACTCCACTAGTCCATCCTTTTGGTTTTGACCATCCTTCACATTAGTATAACTTTAGAGAGACCATCCATCCAAAACATTCATAAATACCATCCTCTCTAAACTCTTGACCCGAAATCTGGCTTCACAAAGAATCTACACCAGATCTCATCCTAACCCAAATCCCCCTATAATAGTAGACAACCCAGAGAAGATTCTGTGGCGAGTTTCTGAAACTGACAGTCTAGTTACCAACAGGTCCATCCGTAAAACACAATCAGTACCTGAACATCTTACTACCTTGCAGGATTCCCCTTTGGGCTTAGAAATAGAAAAATCTCTTTTTAGAAGCAAGTCATAAAGTAAGATATACTTTGACTATCTTGAGCCCCTAAATCTGCCACAGAACCTTAGTAGAGAAGCTTCACCTACCACACCTCCTGATCTTCAGATTCTTTATCAATTTGGCTCTTATCATCCCAGATCTGCTCAAAACAAGGTCACTAGTCCAAGTACTTCTGCCACACCTATCCAAACCACTACTATTCAAACCACCTCAAACCATCCCACAAACCCTCATCTTGTACATCATCCATTAGCTCCCATCTTGGCAGCTTGGTACACACCTTTGGTGTTGCCACTACCTTTGGTTCCTCTCCCAAATAAATATCAAGAAAAAATACCACACTTTACCAGAGAAGACACCGCCACACCTCAACAACATATAAGTAGAATGAGCGATGCTTTTGAATACCTGGAAGTACAAGATGAGACTGTCAGAATGAGAATATTCGCCCAAAGCCTGGGCGGGGAACCCAAAACATGGTTCAAAAGCTTGGCTCCAAACACCATCCAAAACATCTCAGAACTATGTCAAGTCTTCAAAAATAGGCGGGAAGTCTGAAAGAACTCGATTCAAATCCTGTCAGAATATAACAACCTAAAACGGGAAAATGGGGAAAGTGTCCAGGCTTACTGCACTAGGTTCAACAGTGTGTATAACTCCCTCCCACCTCATTTAAAACCCCCACTTGGTTTAGCCTTAGAAAAATTCCCCGAGGGTTTTGATCCAGACATGACATATCATTTGAGAGACAAGGATCCCCCTACCTTAGAGGAAATGCAACAAATAGCCATTAAAGCAGATGCCAACTTAGCAGAAAAAAGGGCTAGGACTAGATCAGAAAGAAAGGTCACATATAAAGATGAGGTCTCCACTTCATCCCCTTCCCTAGATCCTAGAATATATGACTTAGTCAAAACCATGGCCAAAATGTGGGAAAGGATAAATGAAAAGGCCCCTATTAGGGACAACCAGCCAAACCCTCCAAACAGAAACCGAAACCAAAATTTTAGGAGGGAGCAACCACAAAACAGACCAAGGGAAAATGACCAACAAATTAGGCCACCATTTAATGAAAATTATGTGGAAGAAGAAGATAGGGATATAGAACCCATTAATGAAGGTCATTTAAACCTCATAGGGTCTGATAATGAGGGCGAGGTGTACCTCACAGAAGAAGAACAAGCGTTCTTTTCTCCTAATCAAGATGATGCCAACTATGAAGATCCCGACGACCCTGCCATAGATTTTCAGAATGCCATAATAGAATCTCACCGACAGTATGACCTTAGAAACAAAAGATATCAAGATAGTTCCAAGAAAGGTAATTCAGATACTGCTAAAACCCCTGATACCATCCTTAGGAAAGCAGTAAACAGTAACAAAATCGTGGTCGAGAAGAATGACCAAAACAAAACTAAAGTTACCAAAAATGGTCCTGACTTAGATTCTCCTAGTACTTCCACAAAAGTTCCCAAAGTGACTGTGGCAAACAAAATCCCAAAACAAAGACAACAAACTTTGAACATAGAGAAGGTCGCGGCCGAAAAAGCTGAAACAAACATGTCCAAACTTCAGTTGCCTTTTAGCTTTGAGGGCGAAATCGCCAAGATCAAGATCACCATGCCTCTTACCGAGCTCATCGCCCAAAGCTCTTATAAATCCCAAGTGTTAAAAGTCCTAAATATAGGGAATGATGCGAACACTGTTAATCTAACTGATGACACCCCTGAAGTGTTGTTTGGTCCGAAAATAGAGGGGAAATTCCAAGAGGGAACTACTCTTCCCTTTTACATCAGTTTAAATATCCACGACCAAATCCTTCACAATGCCATGCTAGACTCCGGTGCCTCGCATAATATTATGCTGAAGGTTGTAATGGAAAGACTAGGCTTAGAAATCACAAGACCATACAAAGACTTGTATTCATTCGGTTCGAGTAGAGTCAAATGCCTGGGTTTGATCAAAGACCTTTGCTTCAGTCTGGCCCAAGTACTTGCGAAACATCTAATCATGGACATAGTAGTGGCAGACATCCCTCCCAAGTACGAGATGCTTGTATCCAGATCTTGGGGAGCCAAAATCCAAGGAAACATTCAATTGGATATGTCCTTTGCCACTATTCCTGTGTTTGACCAAACAAGAATACTCTAACGAGAGTCACACATGAAATACATGATCAGTAGTCAAGAGAGGCTAGATAATATTCCAATGTATTCCTTGCATTCTGACCTGAACTCTTTTATTCTGCATATTGATGAGGACACATAAGAACAGTAAGAAGAAACTGAAACAAACTTAGACGCATCACATCAGCTGCCCCTAGTTCTCTATGACGAACTAGACACTCAAAACTACCATGATCACGAACAGCTGTGTCTTGAAGAAAGTAAGTATGTTCCTTCTAAAGTGGGATTAGAGCAAGAAGCACAAACCCTTATGTACTATCAAGCGAATTGCTCGAGCCCTAGTCAAACACCAGCAGTAACCTTCGGAAACTTCTTCCGGGTAAAAGCTTTAGAAGACTTACACATCATAAACCTGTTTGGAACCCGGGAGCAAGGGAGTTTAATGTTTCTACCATACCTCAAGGATTTACCATCATATAACTCTTCCACTGCAAATAAAACTTTGACTTTAGCCCCAGCAGCTCAAAATCTAGGAAAAATTCCTGATAAAATTCTTATGAGCAAGGATGACAGCTGCAGTCCCAGCATACCTGAATTACTAAAATTGGCTCATATTCTGTCTTTTCATAAAAAGCTTAGAAATGCTAGAATCAGAGATCTCATGCAGAATACCATTCCATACAGGAAAAACAGGGGAAAACACTGTGCCACTACCATTCCTTCAAAGAATAACTTTGACAAGAGAAAACATAACAATATGAATCAAACTGTAATGATCAGGGATAAAATAGCTGGTCATAGAGCCTGTATTGATTTTAGAAATACTGCTGCAAGTCCCTATAACATAATTTTTTCCCTTTCTACCCAAGATCATGATATAAAAATTAAAATTGCTTTTAATCATGTGTTTTTACAAGATGATATTTCAGGTTATAATCAAAAGATTCCCTTGCAAAGTAGACAGCTTAAAGATTTTTTTCAGTATGCTGGAGGCAGTTTTAATTTCAGACTCAAAATTGCAAAACCACCTGATATCAGAAATCTCTTCATGAAAGCCATGTTTCCAGTCTTTAATTTCTACATTTTTGCATACCTTGATGATGTCATTATCTATTTCAAGAATTACCAAGAGTATATGCATTACTTGAGAAAGATGTACAATAAGAAAAGGAGTGGAAATCAGATATACAAAGAGGTACAACAGGAAGATACTGGTTTGTTTAAGGATTCTTGCATGAATCCTTATGTAATGTTAGAAAGAGAAAACTTTCCAAATTTGTCTTTTCAGGAGTTGAGTGGGCCAAGAGTGAGAAGAGATCCTTACGAGGTTAAGATGCTTAAATTTCGTCATTTCCAAGATTTCTGAGCTTGAAACACTTTCATTCATTGTACATACCACTGTTTGAAAAATAGATAAACAAAAAATTCAAAAACAACAAAAGATAGAAAAGAGGGCGTTAAAAAATAGGAAAAAGCCCCATGTTCCAAAAAATAGTCCTTCGGAAAGCGAGCAAGTCTAAATGCTGCTACTAGTAATTCAATGTCTTGTTCAACTATGTAGCCTAATCATAGCTGAGCATGTTTAAATTTAATTGCTGATAAGTTAGTGAGTGAAAAAGATGGTCAACATCGTGTAATATTGACTTATCACAGAGAATAGATTAGGAAAATATTCTGGTTCCACACGCCAAAAATAGAACCAAAGAGAGAAGCGAGGGATGAAAAACACATTGTAGATCTTAGCCCCACTTTTTTAGATACCCTTTTTGAAAAATAATATTTGTGTGCAGTTTGTACTTTCATGCCGCAAATACATGACAAATCAGATTGTTTAACCCTGATTTGATCATTTTAAATTTCGTGTTTCAGATTAGAGAACAAAATCCTGTCAAACAGTCTAATCTTGACAGTTGATCTAGTTTAGGTAGATTAAATATGGAGTTCATCAGTTTAATCTGAGCTCCCGGCAGATATAAGTGTAGAAATAGATAGGTTCATTTTGCAAAATGAAAAATATGCATTGTCAAAAGGCTGCTAGTTCAAATGCGCCAAAAGGAAGAAAAAATGTTAGGAAAGATAGTGGGGTAGGTAGAAATATCATTGATGCTAATCATGCTGTCTCTTTTCAGAAGTATCATCAAAGGAGAGTGAAATTTTTTGCCAATGGGTAAGGCATTGGTCTTCATAAGCCAAAGATCTGAATTCTGGACACCTCCTGAAAAGGAGATGCCCTCCCCAAATGGAGCCACTGTTAGTCATCAGTATTTTTTACTTGTTAGTGATGACTAGTTGTAACAGCCAAGTTTTCCAACAGCCGATCTGAAAATTTGACAAATTTTCCAGCTGGGAAAACCCCTATAAAAATTTTTCCTCTCTTACTTTTCAGTCCACCCATGACAAGATGAAACCCCATTATCAAATCCTACCTTGCCTCAGCCATACTAGTCTGCCTATCAGCTCTAAAAAGACAATCCAAATCTGTTCAAAAAAGCCTCCCCTAAGTTAGGAAGTGGCACTTTAAGGCATTTTACCCTTGGCAATCATCAAAGGGCCACAAAGCCCCCATCTGTTTTAGACCAGTCATAAAGGACCTCCCAATCTGCAAATGAAGTTAGTCACAGCCCTAAGTCGCGCCACTTATGCGCCCCTAAGTCTCAGCAATGCATAGACCATAATCTCAAGCTGATTTTAGGTGTTTTACACTGTTTATGGATTTTACAAGCATAAGAAACATGTCAGCATCTCAAAAGACAATTCTTGGCACCACATGAGAAGACAGCTGCTTCTCAATGTGATCATGAGCCTAAGATGCATCTACAGGACAGAGAATCTCTCATTAAGCTCTTGTAACTTCATTCAGCCTGAAAAGACAACAGAAGAAAAACAACACTGTAAAAAAGCCATCGATAAGTCATGGCTAAGAACCTCCTTCATTTATAAGCAGAGGGTTAAGGTGCCTCCTTCATCCATTAGCAGAGGGCGATGGCCAATGTTTGACTTAAAGAATTGAAACTGACTGTAATCAAGGTGTGTAAATAAACAGTGAGGCAGTGACACAAATTTTCTGGAGAACATTGGTGATTGGAGACTGAGGTAAAAGCATCAATGTTGTCACTGTTGTTTCCCTGTTATCATATGTAAGAAAACTCTTTGTCAATATGCTCATCAGGCAGCCTACATATAGTTGGGACAGAAGGTTGACAAAGCACAGATATTTTTCCAGGAGAAAAAGACCTCCTTCATTCATAAGCAGATGGCTAGAGTATTAACTGATTTCAAGGTCTGTTTGATCTGAGGAACAAGGTAAGAGACCAAATGGAAAGCAGGGGTACCACTGCAATCAAATGGGTCAAACTTATCTCAAGACAGTCCACAGCCCCAAAAAAATAAATTCTGAACAGTGGTGATAAGATGAGTCATTGCACGGACAGAAGGACATAATAGTGATTATGTTCCAGAGTACTGGTTTGCTCCATTCACAAAAAGGTGCCTTTCAAATGGGTTTATCATGGTTGACAAAGAAAATCTGGGCTTATCTCCTCAAGAGGCATTACAACTAAAAACAATTGTTCACAATATGCAAAAAGGGTGCCTTAACATAATGTCAGTTTCTGGAGGAATATCTTAAAACAAATATAGGTGTTTATTATTTAAGGGCCAGAAACACCATATTGGTACATTTTGAGCAGAGGAAGTGTGTTGGAAAAGGCGCCCTTCTTGATCAACAAACCATGGCAAAGTCTGAATAAATCCAAATAAATTGTTAGCACCTATAGTTTGAAAAAAATTAATGAGGCACCTAGAGGCAGAAATTGTCAACCAAGTTGAAAAGATAAGCCATCTCCTTTCAAATGACAAAGCAGTTTTCAGTGTTTTTTTAACAGATTTAGAGTGGATTTTACATAATGAATATCACCAACAGTGTTAAAACAAGTGATAAAGGATGATCCACAGTTCATTGGGGTATTTTTCAAAGTTGGAGCTTCTGTGTTAAATTGTCACTAAAGGTACAAAATTGGCAGGAATCACCTCTAAAACCTATATGCATCGATGGTTTAAAAGCGTGAAAATCCTGCTGCCAACATCATTTTGAAAAGGGTGGGCCCCTCTCAAACGCAGTCAAAATTGTTCCAAGTTTCAAAAGTGCACCAAGGCATTATTGCAAAAAGCAAAAACTTTGAAAGCCCTTACAAAGACTAGCCAAGAGGTTTGATTTCATTTTGCATTTCTAAATGAAAAGAGACTGTGGCCTTTGTGTTTTTTTTAAAAAAAGGGATAAAAACCATGGCAAAATAATTTGGAAATCTCCCAAGCACGAGAAAAACGTTCCTTTGAAGTTCACAAGGCCGAAAGACAAGTTTAAAATCGGTTTGCAGAAGTTTGAACGAGTTTGAAAGTGTTTTAACTTGCGCGGTGCTCCTGTACAAGCGCGCGGCACTCCTGGGCATACTTTTTACACTGTGCTACAAAGGCGCGCGGCGCTCCTGTGTGAGCACGCGGCACTCTTGTAGTCGCGGGTCACAAGGGCCCGACAACGACCCGACAAGTCACCCGACCATGTTTTTGCGCGGCACTCTTTTCCTCTGAAGTGCCGTGCACTTGTTGACAGTTCAAACGCCTCCTAAATGAGTGGAAAAATAGTCCAAGGTCTTCAAATCAACAACATCATCGATTTCTTAAGGTATCCCTTGATCTTCCTTAAAAAATTGTCAATTTTTGAAAGGTGGGAGATGTTGTGTTCTCCAAAGCTAAGTGAGGGTAAAAGATGAATGTTCTGGTGTAAGTTAAGAAGATATGTTTTATGTTTAAACTCACCATATGCCCCTTAGCTGAAAGCTTTGCCAAATTCTTGAAAGGCTACCACTGCTTTGATGAAGCAAGGTTAAACCCGTCAGCCATATACCTTACTGTAAACAGTAGAAAAGAGAGATAAGGAATTTTCTCCATTTTGTTAAAAGGTGAAACAGTAGGTATTGTCAAAATGGATATGAGGAGGTATGGATTATAAAGGGCAGTGTTTTTGTTGAAAAGGTCGATTGTTCATTAAATACTACAAGGCTTGGTAACCTGACCCTATAACACCATAGCCTTGGACTGTGTATTGATACTTGTTGAAATAACTGAGTTTATATTGTTCAATACATTGGTGAGCTGCATACGAGGGGTTAATGTTTTGATCAAAGAGGAGTTTATTAGCATTGAACTGCTACAGGTTTTGTTACCATAGCATAAAAAAATTTTCAAACTCTGTCACCATATCCATAAACAAGTGCTTTTTGCTGTGGGGATATCCTTTGTTTAAAACTGTGGTGTAGTGCTGAATATACTGGTGAAGTGCCTACAAGGAAAGAGAATGTTTTGAACTAAAAACTGTGTTTTCACTTTCCTCTAACAAGACAAGGGTGTTTTATATCCTCAAAATATCAAAGGGCAGGGTACCTCTCGCCACACACAAAGAAAAAGATCATTGTTGGCTGTGGGTACTAATTGACTATTTTTCTGTTCTTCAAAGTTCATTTTCTAAAGGTTGATATTCAAAAGATGGAAAGGAAGTTTTCTAAAGAAGCAGGGGTTTTATTTTGAAAGGGGGCATTTTGCAAACATCCAAAAAACATTGTTTCCTTATTAAAACAGTGGGTTGACAGAGTTCAGTTTAAAGAAGGCATTTCAAAGACAGTGAGGCAGTTTGGTGTTTCAAGAGCGCATTTAGCCCAAGATGCTGCCCAAGCAAGATAGCAGAAGTGGTTTATACAAGAGATATGAGCCAATTTCTACTGAGGAGGTCAATGTACATCCATCCATCCTTTTCAATTTTCATGAGGTGGGTTGTTTGGAGTTCTGCCAAAAGGTACAGGAGGTCAAAAGTTTCTCGCCCTTAACACACTTATGCACCTTGAGGTTCAAAAGCAAACATTTCCAAGTGGCAGGCCTTGATTTCAAGTTCTCTCTGAGGTCTGTATCCAAAGCCACTAAAATCCCATACCTTGGCGAAAAATGGTCCAAGCAAGCCTATCTAGACTTGGATGACTACAAGCCTTTCATCAAGCCCGAGCATAGAGAAACATGCACTGTTGTTTTTCCTTTCTCTCATCTTCTTGCCAGCTATGCCCCTCTTATGAAGATCATAATGAAGTATTTCACCTGTGAAGGGAGATTCTCCCGAGTTTATTCCTACCATATCCGACTGTTGATGCACTTCACTAGAACAAAGCAGCTCAATCTCCCTTACTACTTATGCAAAAGCATTGAGAAAATGGCCTCCTTAGTCCAGAAGAAGCCTCCATCACAACAAGTGGTTTCTCTTTTCCATCATTCTCTGATTAAAATCATCATCCTTCACTAGCTGGAGAAGAAAGAGGTTTCTTGGGATATTTTCATTAGTCACCCAGATTTCTACACTATTCCTTCGATCCATACATCTCCCACATCACCTACTCATCGCCCCTTACCTTCCTCCAACAGACCTGCTCCTAGAAGGCTCAAATTCACCACTGAACAGTCAAGAGAGCATGGAGAAGGAGAAGGAAGTGGACAGCCAAAAGAGGAAGGGCATGAGCATGAAGGATGGGATGAAGAGCAGCGAACTGAAGATGAGGAGCAACAGCAGGACAGTGGGGAAGGAAAACAGTTTGAGCAAGAGCTTGAGCCATAAAGTGAGCATGAAATTGAAACATAGCAGCAGCTTGATCTTGATGCTCAAAGGCAGAAGTTTGAGCCACAAATTGAACAAGAGATTGAGGCAGAACAAAAACATGGTATTAATGATCAAGGGCAGCAGTTTGAGCAGTATGATGTTGAGGAACATATGCAGCATAAAGAAGACAAACAACACCTTCATCATGATGCATAGTACCCTCCTCCAAATACACAGCAGTTTCAAAAGGAAGGGAAATCTCAAGAAGGTGACAAACAAAATGACAAAGGCAAAGCAATCATGCCTTCTTCTCCTAAAAAGGCTAAGCCCAAGACATCAAGAAAGAAAGTGCCCAAGCTGTTCACTTCAAAAGTGACAATAACTATCTCGAGCAAAAGAAAGTTTCCAAAGAAACCTCTCACTAACTTGCCAAGGAGGAAGAGTGCAAGATTAGCCTTCAAGGGCAAAGGGAAAGACAAGATAGGAGAAAGTCAAGAACATGGAGGTGCATTGGCTATCATCCCAATCCAAACTGATGACAACGATAATGAAGCCCACATTCTGGAAAACCTTCTGATCCATCGAGAGGGCCAAATTGAAGCATTGGAGAACGACCTTCATCGAGAAAAGAACTTCAATCATTTCTTGGAGATCCAAAATAGACAAATGAGTGTCCATATGGCTGTTTATGAGACACGAGCAATTAAATACAAGAATGAGGCTGCCAAAGCACAAGCAAGAATAGAGGAGCTCATAGGTGATTTTGATGAGGATGAAGAAGAAGACCAGCCTAGACGGAAAAGGCCTAGAACCATAGGGCTTAGAAGAGCCCTTGAAAAGCAAAAGGAAGAAGAACAAGCCCATCTTCAATCTACTCCCCTCACTGCACTACTTGAGCAAGAAATTGAAAGCAATAAGGAGGCATGGCTAGAAAGAGCCAATAAACATTTGGAGATGAAGCTTGAGAAGGAAAACAGAGACTTGGAGCTGCAAAGGAAGATGACACAACACTATCAAAAGCTAAATCAGTTTGCCCGACGCAAGCTAAAGGCCACTCAAGAGAAACTGAAGGAAGCAAAGGGGAAGCGCCCAACATGGAAAAAGAAGAAGGGCACATCAACACTCGACATTTTGGCTTCAGTTTTGGAGCATGTTTCCAAGGACCCTTGAGGGTCATGCACACCAATTTTGGGCCCATTTTGACAACTTTTGGTTTTTTGGCATTTTTGAGTTTTTGATCAAAAACTCATAAATTTTCCATTTCATTTTGAGGATTCATCAAGGGAGGAAAATGATATCATTGGATGCCATAATTTCATGAGCATGCCCTCAGCGATTTTCATAACATTTGGAGATAATTTGGCCCCTCAAAACGGCGAAAAAGGCTCTCTTTTTGCACACTCTGCCCGGTCTATCAGTCGACTGTAATTTTCTGGTTTTTTACACACATGTGCATATTTGGAGGACTTCCAGTCATCAGATTTGGTCAATTTCATTTGCGCCGGAAATTAGATACTCAGATCTTTCCAACGAGCTATCATGAGCCTCGTTTCGACACCGGGAAGGCTGCCAAATGTTTCCGGCAAGTCGGGGGACCTTTTGCTGATGAAAATTTGAAGTATTTTTGTAATTTTTGAACCTCTAAAATCTGCTTTTTCCAAATGTGCGTTTAGCTATTTTCGCACATGGAAAATGATGCAAAGTCAATATATTTCCCATTTTTAGCATTTTTTTAGATATTTTATGAGATATTTTGTGCCTTGGGCTTTGCAAAGCTCAAGGACAAGATTAGATATTTTGATTAGGCCAATAGGATGGTAAGTTGAACCATGAGGTTTTCCTCACTTGAGCCTATATATTCCAAAGGCTTTCATTGTAAAACAAGGCTGAACTTGAGAAGAGAAGCAATATATGGTCATATGAGCTTTGGAAGGAAATACTTGTTTTATGCTTTTGGATTGCCTCTTGGATGTTCTTAGATGAATGATGAAGGATTGATGATGGATTCCATGACTTGGTAGAATGGTATAGTGTCTCTTGCTTTTTTGTTGTCTTCTAGTTTTCATTCATGATACATGTTTCTTGCTTGCTATAGATCAGTAGAGAACAAATTTGAGATATGCCCATGGAGGCACCTCAAATTTCCTGAATCTTCATAGCCTTCATGTTTTCTTCTTCCTTAGTTGCATTAAAGAATTCTTAACTGCTCTTTAACAACTTGAGGATATTTTTGCTTGTTTCATTCATAGTTCTACACATGCAAAGGACTTACGATATGTCCTGATTAGCTATGGCTAGCTATATTTCCATCCATGAAATCTCTCTTTGATTGATTAGATTATAATTTGTTTGAACCAAGGAGGCCTAGTTTCGATCTAGCCCTTTGCCTAAAACTATGCAAATCTTGTTGTTCAAAGTGCCCAATAACTTGAAGGACTGTGTTTAGGCGTTCCGGCATAGTGTTTTGAGTTGCTGGTCTTCCTTAAGTGTTTTCCCCAAATTCTGAAAGCCATTTCCCAAAGTTAGAGGGTCTTATACTTCTATGCATGGCTTGAATGTTTATTTCTATGTATTTATTAGCTTATAGTTACATTTTGCATGATTAATGGTTCACCCTACCATGTTTATGTCTGCTAAGAAAAACTAGTTATGCTTGAAGTCCTTCGTCTTTCACAAACTTGATGTCCATTTACTCCATTTTGCCCAAAGATCCTTTCTACCTTGAATCAAATCGGCACTTCAAGAGCCTTGTATCACCGTCTTATAGCTTTCTTGACCTTTTGACCCCATAGCCCAGTTAATCTAACATCTTGTTACCTATTTCATATCTTTGATTAAGTTTCATCCCTCACAACTTAAAAACCAAAACCAAAAAACATACTCCATAACTAGCCTAAAAATCATAAAAATAATAAGCAAACACACAGATATCCCTTACACATATAGAGAGAGCCCTCTCTGAGTCGAGGAAGGCTAGGTCCTTGGGCTCCAAAGCTTGGTTTGATGTTACACTGTCATTTGGCTTGCCAATCAGCCAAATCACGGGACCACAATAATGCGCAACATTTTTTGGAGATATGATCTTTTGAGATTCGGGGTTTTGCGAGGCTCTGAAGTGTATCAAAAGTGACCTTATTGAAATCGTCATAACTCTCTCTCTGAGTATAGGATTGGAATTTTGTAAAACGTGATAGATAGTGCATAGAATTTAGTTTTTTCTCTATCAATTTTGGAGCCGAATGAAGAAACAGTGACACATGGCACGCCGTACAAGTTTGCTCTACTGAAACAGTCCATAATTAGGGCATTGTGAGAGATTGGGTATAACTCTCTCTTGAAGAATAAAAATTGGGTCAGACATGTGGCATTGGAAAGATGACTCAAAGGACTACCACAGGACCATAAATCAGATATTGAGGACCTAAAATAATAGAGATACACCAGATTCAATATCGAGCTCTTAGAAGGAAAGAAAAAGCTAGATCATGTGTTGTCAAGGGTTGCAAAGGACCAGAATTTCTGTAATGGAAAGAGAAAAGGTGCAACGAAGGTAGCATATCCAAAGGCAACAACCAGGTTCTAACAACAACAAGAATTTCATCACATGAAGTCTTCAAGTGGGCAACACTGCATACAGTCACTGTAAAGGTATCATTGTACTAAGTCATTGTTAATACCTTATTGTAAAAATTGTACTAGTGTTTATCTGCTAAGAGTTGAAGAGGGAGTGTCGGGAGGTCTAGGATCATCATTAGTTGGTTGTGTCAAAGTTGGGGTTATGGTCTAGTATATCTTCTTCTTCTACATCATTTTATATCATTGTAAAGTGGACCATTTTCCCTGGTACGGGAGTCCATTCTTCTTTTATTCTTCTATAGGGTTGTAAGGTGGTGCTAGGGTGAGTTGTATCTCATTGGGTGTTGGGGCATCCATTCATTTGACTACTGAAGAATCTCAGGCATTTGAGCATCCATCCAGTGGGAGCTGGAGAAGAATGCTTTTGTAGATTCTAGGAAGTTGGAGCTTTATTTTCAATTGGAGTTGAATATTAAAGAATTATTAGAAAAGCATTAGGTGATTTTTGTCCTGGAGTGGGTTTCCACCTTAAAAAATGTGTGCATTTGTGTTCCTCTTGTTTTCTGCTATCATTGTACAAACACTGATAATAATTGAAGATTAACTAATGATCTAATTGAAAGAAATACTGATTCACCCCCACTAATTATTTCAACAATTTTCAGTTCAAGGTTTGGATAGTTGGCAATAATTCGATTTCCATAAAGACCAACATTAAAATTTTAGCTGGTGACTAAGGCTCTCTACCATATGCAATTTTTTTCGTTAATTTCTGATGTAAAATCAATTTCCTGATTTTGGCAAGGACAAGTGCAAGTAAGTTGTTGATGGGTTGTTTGGTGTGTGAATAAAAAGTGGGATACCCCACACTTTGGAATTGTTTTATCATTATTAAAGTTCCTCCTTTTGTTTTACCATTATGGGAAGTTTCACTTTCTCTTATCATGAGTTGTGTTATGAATGGAATGAGAAGTTACACTTTCTCTTATCCTGAACAGTTTTATGAGTGGAGTGCATAATTTTCGTTTGATGGTATTTTTAGATATTGGGATGTTGAATTCTTTAATTACAAGATAAAAAATTGAATACTACTTTACCTGGTCAAACTTTTATTTTTAAAGTTTTTAGTCAAGCACCGTTGCCGGTCAAACTTGTGAGAGGCCTGGATTGTGTAATAGTTGTGTAACTGCTGGTGCTTGTTGGTGATTATATGCACGGAGGAGAGCCGATCTCCATTGTTGTATTGGACTGTGGAGGGATGAGTTGAGCTTCGCGAATTTTTGATACCGCCCCCTCGAATTCCCCGATCCATTCCCATGAGCAAATTTTGCCATGAGCTGAGTCAGTTTGGATGTGCGTAGCAGAAAGTGAGACAGAATTGTCAGTTTGGAGGTGTGTTGGGATTGTCGTATTGACTCTGCTCATTAGTTATTGGCGTTTTAATTTTTTTTTGACTTGTTCTTCTCATTGAAGAAATCGGCAGAGGCATGGGCCTTTGTGTTGGAGGATTGTTGAAACAAAATGATCTACAAAGATCCCAATTTGTTGAAACTCCTCTACAACCTCAATATCAATGCTAGTAGTAGCATCGGCAACAACACTACACTTAGTAGAACTAGAAGAACGTGTTTTCCAAACTGCACGAGAACTACTTCCCTCACGAGTCACCATGTGCCATGCTTGGTCTCGGTGGTTCTTTTCCTTCTAATCCTGGTTCAACTACCATATCTTCATTGGAACCAACACCCCGAACTCCACTAGACAACGATTCACCATTTTGTAGTAGTGATTTGCCATTTGTACTGGTGATTCGCCATGTTTTTACAAGATAATATAATCTCGTGAGAGATTCACCAAAAAATTATATATACATATTAAATTATTAATAAAATTGCCTTCCATTTTTCCTATGTATCACGGGGATTCACCCATTTATTATATATATAAATTTAGGGGGGTTCTTAAAATTTTCCCTGATCCACGTGAGTTATATCTATAATTATATTTCTTTATGATAGCAACACACCATTACATAAATAGAACATAATAGAACAAAACCAATCTAGAGAGCGAAACACACTAACACAGATCTTCGCAGCTTAAACAAAGAAAATACACAGTGCAACAATTACCAATGATTTGCACAAAATTACTCACACATTCATTTCTCTATCAACCTTTCTTTATTCATTCATTCATCAATCCTTCCTTACAATTCCCTTACCAACCTGCACACACAGCAGCAGGGTTCGCACATAGCTGGACTTGGATCTCCGCACACATAGCCAGCATGAGTCCTTTCCCCACAACCCAAATAGATCTCTTAAACCACAATTCGCATCAATAGCTCATCATTTCCTATCCTCTATAATACAAAATGTCCCTCTATTGATAGAAATCTAGCCTAGACTTTCCTATGGTCCGCAAACTGTGGTTTTCGGACCCCTGGTTTACCCTTTTACGCATTACAATGCTTTCATGGCTTTGACCCACCCCAAAACCCCTCTGCTAGATTAAATATAATAAAAAATATCCAAAATGGGCCAGTTTTGCAGCTTGTAGGAGATACATTCCAACAAGACTAGGTAGAAGATGTTGATTATCGAAAAATCACAAGTGGTGGTGCATTCTAAATGGGGCCTCGATTAGTATCTTGGTTCAACAAGAAACAATGTTCTATTACCTTATCTACATCAGCAGTAGAATATGTGGTTGTCGCATCATGCTGCACACAACTTCTTTGGATGATGTAGACATTACAAGATATTCAGATCAAATGTTCACCTCCTATCTCCATCTTATGTGATAATACAAGTGCCATCAGTATCTCAAAAAATCATATTATGCATTCCAATACCAAGCACATTACTATCAAGTATCACTTCTTATGCGAACAAGTGCTTGAGAAAGAAAATTAAGTGGAGTATGTTCCCTCCAAAAACAAATTGCTGATATATTTACTAAACCTCTTCCAAGGGAAGCATTCGGAATATCTCGGATAGAAGCTAGGAGTTCTCTTTGCCTCTTATCATGTTACTGGCAATTTCGGAAGGTTAACCGGTATGCCCCGGTTGCATAAAGGTGAATCGGTAATAAACTCATGAGATTACGTACATAGAGCGCATATATGGTTTGTGCTGAAATAAATTATATGAATAATATTTGAACGATGCAGCCCAGGTGTTGTTGGGTAAGTACCGATACATGTTTTGTTAGAGTATCTTTCTTTGATACTTATCTCCTTGATGAATATGTCCTGATGAAATGGTTGTTGAAGGTATTCAAGATGCAGAAGTTTAAGGGGAGCACTTACCATGATGAAAAAAAAGTGCATTGTTGGCACTATGATGGTTGTTGTTATGATCTCCTGTTTGAGATTTTTTGGTCTTTGGTTATACAAACGTCATATATGTTACTATATGAAAAGGTCAAGTTGAGACCTATGATGTAAATTTGTCATATTCAGTTAGGTGTAAGGACTTTTTCAAATTTGTAAACACACTTGGTTGGGTAATTGAGTCAATATGTAAATCCTCTTGGTTGGATCCTTTATGTAATTTTGATTTCCTTTGTGATAGGAAAGGTCATAATCTATTGACTAGATGAGTCATGTATATCATTGAAATTATGTCCGCATGTGCTCAGGGGAGAAATTGTATACCCTTTTATCTTGATGCCAAAGGGGGGGAATCTTTGGTGTTTGAATAATGTTAATGTATCTACAAGATGTGGTGATGAACCTTCGTCATGGTTGCCATCATGGAGAAGCACAGTACTTTGGAGAAAGTCTAATAGAAGAAATATGTAAAGTCCAGTAGAAGTTTATTATTATTCATAAATTAAGGTTCTATACGTGGGTTAGTACAGGCCAAGTTGCATATACACACAGATAAGAACGATCCAAATCGTGTATTCCTTTTGCGCTCTAAAATTATAATAGCAAGGGGCATTACTATGGTTTTAGCCCACATTATTCAGCGTTGTGTTTTATATTTGATTCCATCCAATAATACCATTGGCACTTGTGTTCTTATGGATCATGGTATTATGAAAGGTTAAATCTATATAAGGAGAAGGAGATCATAGTGAAAAGAGGGTTTATGTGTAAGGGATGTGACTGAATACTTCTCTCTGAAGTATATCTTCATGGGATGGACTCTATTTCATTGCCAGATTTGAATCTATGATGCAACCTTTGATACAATGATTGATCAGGATCTCTAAACATTAAATGACTATGTACTTGCATGATCTATTTATGAGATGATTGGATCTGTGACCTGGCGGATGTTTACTGGAGTGTAGTGAAGAAATATTTCTAAGTCTATAGATCTGAATCATTCTGAAAAATTAATATTTACAGATCTATACGCTAGTTCGTCTCGGTGAGAGTGCGTATATAAGCGGATTTGTCTCAGTTAAATCACGTATGTAAGTCAGGGTTTTCTGAAGCTTGCTGGAGAGGTTATCTGTTCATTACTGCTATATTTCTGTTGTCTTTCAATGAAATCTTCATGTAGATCTGGGTTTTTTGAATACTGTATATGCCGCTAAGTTGAATATGTACAAATATGATCAAAGAGTGATTAAATATGAATAAGGATGCTGACTGAATAAGGGTTCTGCAAATCTGAAAAGATATATGTCTGAAAGCCTCAGATCTGTTTCTGAGACCGATCATTTTTATAGAATTTCAGTATTCACAGATATATATGCATGTTGGTGTGAAGGAAAGTGTGTATAAATGCGGGTTCAGTAAAGTGAATTAGCATATGCATTTTAAGATAATGAACGATCAGGGTTGAGATTGATTCTGCATGCTGATTTTGAAATCTAGTGTATTACTGTAATCTGGTTACAGTGATCTCTCTATTCTGATTGAAGTTTGGGCTGAGTTTATTGGTTTTGATATTTATTCTGAGCTATGTAGAAGTTCTGGGATCCAGTGTGAAACGTGGTCTGCAGTGGTTTTAAGGGTTGAAGCCTTCAGTATGGAAGTAGAAGCTGGTGTTCTGATTAGGGGGTTGTAGCTCCCTTCTAGTAGTGGCTGGTAAATGAGATCAGGGGCTGGAGCTAATTTCCAGTAGCAATTGGAGAATGAGAGAAGGTTGCGGCCTTTTGTAGGTAGATCCTGCGTACTGATATAAGTCTGCATCAGTACAATATTTTAAGTAGTTTTATTTATAATAAATATTGAAGATATAGATGACAAAAACGATGGTTTTCTCCCGAATTGGGTTTCCACCTTAAATCTTGGTGTTCATGTGTGTTGTTTATGTGTGATGATTTATTCTGATCTTACTGTACATGCTTACTTCTTACTAAACATCTGATGAATGAATGATGCACTAATCTAAGTAAATAATTATCTGCATAATAAGATCTCTAGACATATGCAAGTTTTCTTAAGGATAACTACGTGTATACGCTAGTTGGGTTCATTAAAGTCACGTATAGTGTTAGTCATCAGTATTTTTCACCTATTGTTGATGACTAGATTCCTAGCTGAGTTTTCTAGAAACTGATCTCCATATGTCAATTTGTCATCTAGAAAACCCCCAAACAAATTTTTGCCTTCCTAGCCCTTCCTGTCAGCCTATGATCAGAGCAATATTCAGTTTTCAAAGTCATGTCTTGTTTTAGCAAAATATCCCTATCTATAGCTATCTTGGTCTTGCTGGTCTACTATCATTTTCCCCTTGGTTCTCATGAAACTCACTGCCCAATATTTGATAAAGTGTCTCCCTTCCTATCCTTGATCTTCTTGTCAAACACAATAAAAAATCAATGAAAGTTGACCCTAAGTTAGGTAGTGGTGCTTTAGAGAATCCCTTCCTCGACAAAAATAGCCTGAGCCAGAATCCTTTGTTCAATAACAACGAGCCCTGAATTAGCGCTTAATCTGCAAAAGAGAACCTTGATATACCCCTAGGTCGCGCCACTAAGAAGACTTGTTGTCTCAGTCTAGAAGAAATTCTACAAAGATCTAATACAGAAAGAGATGAGCATGTGCACAGTCTAAAATAATATGCTTAATATTGGGCAAAATCTCCATAGAACACTAAAGGAGCTTTTAAAATTTTCAAAGTCATATTGTTTGCATCTCTGCAGGGGTCAAATTGAATGACAAACCGTTTCCAGACAAAAGCAAGGAGGCAAGTCAAAATAAGTCTCATGTTGAAGAATTTTCCATCAGCAGGTGGAGAGATGCAATGATAACAAAGCAGGAGTGCATGTTTCAAAGGTCAAAATTTTCCATAAAAGCTGATACCATCCTTTAAAGCCACACAAATACAAAGGACTGATATAAGGTTGATCTGTAGTGTTCCAGTTTTTCCTTCAGAGATAATGATGCATAAGTTTTCCCAAGGACATCATCACAGTACATAAGAAGACAAATGCTTCTTATGCTACCTTAAGCCTGGGATAAAAACACTAGTCAAAGAACAAATCAAATGTACCTCTGCAAACAGAGTCCAAAAAAGGTTAGTAAATGTTGACTAGCAAGCAAATACTCCACAAACTACATGTCATGTGGTTTCTGTTTTAAAAGTTCACAAAGATATTTTTACAAAAGGATACATATCCCAGAAACATGCCTCATATAGCATATTGTCAAGATTTCACTTTATTACCTATTCTGATATACCAAGAAAAGACATATATGGCTGAGAGATGACACAATTTAGCAAATGGATGAAATGTCATGACTGTGAAGACCTCCTTCAAAGAGAAGATGGTTGGGAACATGATAAATAAGACCTCCTTCATTTAAAAGCAGAGGGCCAACATGTTTTTAAATGACTTCAGAGCTGTTGTGTGCTACCTCCTCCAAAGATGAACAGTGGGTGCATCAGCAGGGTTTCGGATTATGTTTAAGAAAGTTTTCAATTGGAAAAGTCAAAGTTGAAAATCAGTAGGAACAATTGAAAGTTTATAAGCTGAATTCTAGTATTACATCATAAGCAAAGTAGTGATATTATAGTATTGAAGAAACCTCTTATTCCTATCTATAAAGTATCTTCATCAGCGGATAAAAAGAAAGGCCCCATGATAGGTTGAAAAGGGCTGCAAACAGTGTTTTGTAAGCTAAATTTTGTGAGTTAAAAGGGGTTGATTTTCCTTGTGTCTAAGGGTTGTGTTGACTGACATAAATAGTCCCTTGATTTTCACTAATTTTATCTTGAAAAATGAGGGGCTGAAGTAAATTATTATTGAGACTAGTTTCCCACTATTTATTGAAGTTCCTGGGCAGAATTTTCTACAACCATTGGATAAGTTTGATAGTTAGCTTTTCCTCTAGGTATTAGTGGGCCAGATCTGATATAAAGGTCAAAATATAATGAGGAACATGATATCTTTCTAAATATCTTTTTAGCTGCAATAGAATATCAAAGGCAACTAGTGATTGAGTGAAAGGCTGCAGGGTTGTCTTGATAATGGACTCCTCTATAAAACCACAATCCAAGTCTGAAAGTTTTAGCACTCCTTTCATTCCATACAAGACACAGTTTTATGGCAGTATCCTATGGCTTCTTCATTTCATAAAAACAATGGAGTTTTCCTCATGGTGATTAAAAGGCTGCAATGGTGTCTTTATGATAAACTTCTTCAAATCAGACTAGGGAAAATCAGTTTGAGACAAAAAGGAGAAACAAAGGTTTTCAGGATTGGTAAACTGCAATGTACAAATTTAAAACAAAAATTCTGTCCAAGACTGAAAAGCTGAAAAATATGCTTGATATGCCTTGCAATGTTGAAATAAAATTAAAAGATGCTAATTCAAATTACATGTATTTGTTATGCGGGATTGTTGAAAATATTCAAAAAGCTGCAGACAGGATCCAGTCCAAACAACACTAGCATAACAAGCATCAAGAAGAAACTCTAGCTCAAGCTCATGTGGTTAAAAGTTGTTAGAACAGACACAAGAAGAAAATTTGCTTTTGAATAAGCATATTAAACTTCTAAGGCAATGACTATAGCACTAGCTTACTTTTATGGACTTCATCCAAAACTCAATGACAACAATTCTTTCTATGTTCTTGCAGCTGCATATTTTACTGATCTTCAGTTATGCTTATTGTAAATACAGGATCTTAGTACAATATGCACTGTTTTTATAATTTCTGAAAATTGGAGCTCCATTAGGAGGAGAATGGCTGATGGAAGCCTTGGTTTTTGTGAGCCATTCTAGCAGCCTTCCGGATCTCATACATCAGTCTTCTCAACATTTTTTGGTCTCAGGTTGAAGGTTACAAAGGCCTCCAAAGATCATTATGGAGATTACAGTCAACCACAGAGAATATAGGAACAAAATCTTGGTGGACACATAGCAAGATGGCATTAGGGTTCCAAAGGGTTACATTAGTGGTTTCAAAAAGTGATGATCTCCTTGATTCAGAAACAGAGGTTTTGATCATAGTTTTAAAAAATAAAAGGCTTCCTACAGCGCAAAATATGAATTACCATATGATTTAAAAAAAAAAAAACATTCCATTCAATATGACAAAGGTTGCAAAAGACAGAGGTTAAGGAGCGCCTGGGCAGTTTGTTTCAAAATGTGTTTCTGACCAAAAAGAGATGTAATTTTCAAAAGTGAGAGAGGTTTTTGTTCCTCATAGGTTCAAGAAGAAAAAAGTCCTTCAGTTTCTACACAGGTATCATGGGTTGTGAAAAATGTAAAAAATACAGATGTCATGGGAGAATTTCTGCACCAGGATTCACCATTTTGACCAGTGTTGGGACAGTCAGATTTTGAACAATCAAATGGATACCAAATAAAAAATATCAAGCATATTTGGAAAGTATACTTCCATAGCTTTCCAGAGAGCCATCTCGGGCCCAATTCCGACAACAGGAAGACATCCAAAAGTGGCCTACAATCAGCACTATGCATTTCTACACCAGGATTCACCAGTTTTGACCAGTGTTGGGAAAATAAATTTTTGAAAAACCAAATGGACACCAAATAAAAAAATTCAAGTTGTTCTGGAAATTAGACTTCCATAGCTTTCCAATGAGCCATCGCCCACCCAATTCTGACACCGGGAAGGCCTCCAAAAAGGGTTTCAAAAGTGTGTGGCGCGTTTGAAAAATTGCGCGGCACGCCTAGGAGAGAAAACACAAAGGCTTTCTATTGATGCGCGGCGTTCTTGCTTCTGAACGTGCTGTTCACCTAAAAACCTTCAAAAAAACTCTTTTTAGAGCTGCTAAACCAATCAAAAAGGGCCCTTAAGATTTAAGTTATTCTTCTCACTCCATGACAAATTTTGAATTTAAGAGGTGATGTACTCTTACTGTGTTTCCAAGAGACAAATATTGTTAAAGAGGGTGGGATTTTGGTCTAAAATTAAAGGGTCTTGTTGTTGTGAATACCAAGGATTAGTGCAGTGGTAGGTGGAGTGTTTGTATCAGTTTCAAAAGGCCTAAAAAACTGTCTTCAAGAACAGTGATAAACCATAATACTAATTGCAAGACATAAAGCACATTATTAGAGGTTTTTCAAATTAATGAAAGTGTAATAACAGTGATAAGACAAAAATCACCTCTGTCAGCAAAGTCTAAAGTGAAAACAATGTTATAAGGTGGAAGCAGTCTTTGTAAGGAAAACACAGTGTTTGTAAGGTGACAACAGTGAGCCTATTTTGAAAATAGTGGTCTTAGTCTGAATGCCTTGTCACTTCAAAAGTATCTTCTTTTGAATAGTGAAATAGTGAAACTAGTGCTGCCTCCATTGTCCAATAAAACAGAGTGTGGTGATAGATTATGAAAAGTCATTTGAGGGTGTTTTGTTTTTGTCTAAATACAAGGCTGTTTTGGTTTCTGTCATAACACAAGGAGATCTCTGTTCTACAAAAAGCCACCATTACCTCTTTTTCAAATTACCTTGCCCAAACACAGTAATCTTCTGATTGTGTGCTTTTTATTTGATAACTATTTGTTGATTGGCATAAAAGGAGACAAAACAATGATTTTTAAGGAGCAGAAAGTTGGTGTTAAAGAACAATTTCACACAGCATTTGAAGCAGTTTGCCTTGGTCAAACAATGACTAACAAAGAGGACAGAGGTGTGTGCTTGAGAAAACATTCCAAAGGCCATTTGAGACAGCTTGGTGTTGCAGAGAACATTCAAAACAAGATGCCTCCCAGAAAAGACAGTAGGAGTGGCCTGCACAAGAGATTTGAGCCTGTTTCCACTGAAAAGGAGCACAGTGAGGTAGGGCAACAAGGTGACGAAGAACACATTGATGATATGCAGCACAGTGATGAAGACCAGCACCATGAAGAAACTAAAAATAGTGATAGATGATGAGGGCTTTGCAAGTTTGAAGGAAGGAATTTTTCTTTGAATAGTGAAGGATAATGCAGTACCAGGGAGGAGGTTTTAGGAGCTAATTTGAAAATCTTTCCTATGCTATAAATGACTTAGAACACACCTAGTCTCTAAGAGAGAAGCAGACTTAGGTTGAGGTCTTTAAATTAGTTTGCAAGGGTGTTAAAACATTGATTTCAAAGTTGCTTTGATCATCTAAAACCACAAAGAGAGACATTTGTTGTAGATAGGGATTTTTGTCAAAATTATAGAGATCTTGCTGTGAGTGTTGAAAGAAAATTCTTGGCTGAAGTAAGGATAAAAACAATGATTGAAGGAAAGAGGTTTTTGGTTCCAAAAACACAAGGATACTTCCCTTCAAAAACCACAAACATGTCTTGTTAAAGACCTCTTGGCTCAAACACAATACTGAAGAGATGATTTTAGTGATGATGAGAAACAAGGAAAAGAGGCTAAACATAGCAGTGATAATGAAGAGAAAAGTGATGGACAGTGAGGCAGTGATGAAAGGGAACACTATGGCAGCCATCACAGCAATAAACATAAGGGTGATGAAGCACAAAACAGTAAAGGGAAAGAGAATGACAGTCATAAAGAAGGCAGTGACAAAGACAAACAAGGTAGCCCTCAAGCAAACAATTATGAAGGCAAGCAAATACAAAACATGGATCATGAAGGGCATTCTCCAAAGCATGTGCTAGCTGCCTCTCCTAGGCAAGAGGCCATGACTTCTTCACCAAAGCTAGAATGCCAAACAACAAAGAAGAAAACCAAGAAAAGCTCAAAACTGCCCAAAGAGGGCGCCCGGTGAGAAAAAAGGAGAAAGAAACCTTTAGGCTTGGAATTTTGGCCCAATATTCTAGACATGTTTCTAAAAATCCTTGAGGGACTTGCTCACCAAAATTGAGCAAATTTTTACATGTTCTTGTTTTTCGACATTTTTGGGCCTAATTGCATAAAATCATGGGCACTGCCATTTTGGGTTGGAGCATCCTCAACTCTTGAGAGTGGTACCATTGGATGCATTAAATTCAGGGGCATCTACTCAGAAATTTTCAGAGCATTTGAAGATCATTTGCTCCCCCAAAATGGCGAAAAACACTCGCTTTTTCTACACTCTGCCCCGTTTATCAGCAAGGCCTATTTTATGGTTTTTTACACACAGGTCTGTTTTTGGAGGACTTCTAGTGGTCAGTTAGGAGAAAAATAAACATTTTCATAAAGTAGACACTCTGATATTTCCAACGAGCTATCATGAGCCTCGTTTCGACATCGCGAAGTCCTCCAAAAGTTGCCGACAAGTGAGGGGACATTTTGCTGATGTATTTTTTGAGTACTTTTGTAAAAATTGAACCTTTCAAAACTGAGTTTTCTTCATGTGCGGTTAGCTATTTTTGTACATGATAAGTTATGAAAATTCAATATATTTCATTTTTTTAGCATTTTTTAGATATTTTATTATATATTTTGGGCCTTGGGCTTTGCAAAGCCTCAAGGACAAAATCAGATATTTTGGATAGGCCAATGAGATTGCAAGTTGAACTAAGAGGTTTTCCTCACTTTGGCCTATATATTCCAAAGGCTTTCATTGTAAACGAGGCTGAAATTGATGAATAGAAGCAATACATGGTCATATAAGATTTGGAAGAAATACTTGTCTCATGCTTTTGGATAGTTTCTTGGATGTTCTTGGATGATGAAAGAGGATTGTTGTTGGATTCCATGACTTGGTAGAATGGTATAGTGTCTCTCTCTCTCTGTTTTGTTTCCTAGTTTTCATTCATAAATCCATGTTCGTGCTTGCTATAAGACAACAGAGAATAGATTTGAGACATGCCCTTGGAGGCACCTCAAATTTCCTGTTTCTTTATAGCTTCCATGTTTTCTTCATTCTTAGTCATATTAAAGAATCCTTGACTGCTCTTTAATAACTAAAGAATATTGTTTGCTTGTTTCATTTATGGTTTTATGCATGCTAAGTATAATTCACGATATTCCCTGCTTACTCATGGCTAGCCATAGCTCCATCTATGAAACCTCTCTCTGATTGATTAGATTGTCATTTGTTGAACCAAGGAGGTCTTGTACTGATATTTCCCTTTGCCTAAAACTATGCGATCTTGTTTTTAAAAGTGCCCAATAGCTTGTAGTACTATGTTTAAGCATTCCTACATAGTGATTTGAGTTGTTTGTCTGTCTTAAATGTATTTCCCCAAAGTCTGATAGCCATTCCCTAAAGTTAGAGAGTCATATATCTCTATGCATGGCTTGAATGTTTATTTCTATGCATCGATAAGCTTATAGTTACATTTCTCATGATTAATGGTTAGCCCTACCATGTTTATGTCAGCTATTAAACTATTTATGCTTGAAGTCCTTTGTTATTCACAAATTTAATGTCCATCTCATTCCATTTTGCGCAAAGATCCATTTTACCTTGAATCAAATCGGCCCTTCGGTAACCTTGTATCACCATCTGAAAGATTTCTTGACCTTTTTGACCCCATAGCCCAGTTGATCTGGCATTTTTTTACCTATCTTAATCTTTGATCAGTTCAACCCTCACAACCTAAAAATCAAAACCAAAAACCTACTTCATAACTAGCCTAAAATCAGAACACAATAAGCAAGAACACAGATATCACTTACACAAATAGAGAGAGCCCTATCTGAGTCCAGGAAGGCTAGGTCCTTGGGCTCCAAAGACTAGTTTGATGTTACACTGTTGTTTGGCTTGCCAATCAGCCAAATCACGGGACCCTAACATATAGAAATCAGTAAAGAGAAAGTAAAATTTTATAGTGATTTAGTTACTGATTCACCCCCCACGCCTCTCAGTACTATTCTCAACATAGATCATAGGTTTTGCATAGATCAATAACATAGATTTACATTTCAGTTATATATATTTGCAGATAATTTTTCTTTTTGTCAAGAGTAGATTCATTTGCAGTGTAGTTTCAATTCAAGAAAGTGTGATTTCATTTTAAATAAACTGTGTTTTAAATTCAAGCAAGTGTGACTTTGTTTTAAATCAAGTGTGTTTTCAATTCAAGCAAGTGTGATTTCATTTTAAAAAAGTGTGATTTCAATTCAAGAAATTGTGATTTTATTTTAAAGCAAGAGTGATGTGGTTTTATTTGAATCAAAGTGTATGTGTGATTTCATTTAAAAGCAAAAGAGTGTGTTTGATTTAATTTTGAGTAAGCATGAACAAGTGTGTGATTCATTTCAAGAAGAGTGTGATATTTCTTTTAAGCTAGAGCAATAGAATTAATTTCTTTTACTTATTGTTAGAGAAACATGTACATTTTGATATCTAATTTTAATTTGTGAATTGCTTGAATAATAAAGACTTCTAGCACATACAATGCAAATACAGTTCATGAGTATACTATCCCTAGTTGACACTTTATGTAATTAATTTAAAATCAATTAAATTACCAAACACATACTAGACACCCTGGGTCTCTCCTTGAGCAATATGCCCAAAAGATGACACAATTATAATACATGTATTTTACAATTGCACACAATGGTGATCTCTTATATCATTCCCAAAACAAGAAATAACATAAGTACATGGTATCAATTAGCAATGATATATGCTCCATATAATAGCAATAACAATAATACAATCCATAGCATGTTCATCAAGCATAAGACCTCCATGAACAATGAAATAAGCTCTGAATATGTAGCAGCAAAAATATAAGTTCTAACAATATCATATGCTAGTACATGGGCACTCAACAAACTGGCCATCGCCATCCGAACAATGAAAATCCTGCAACAAAATCATGATAACCACTATCATCAACCACCATTGTCCATGTTAGTGTCTACTAGTCCTGCCAGTCACCAGCGATCATGATCCAGATTTATGCAAGAACGCAACAAAATAAACATATAAACAGAAATACAGCGATGCAGCGGAAATAATACTTCATTTCATTAATATCAAAGAACTAAAATTTGCTTACAGACAGAATGGAAATAAAACTAGCTAGGGCGCTGGTAGCTATCTCTGAGAAGAGATGTGGCGGCTACAGGCCTCTGAACTCCGTTACAATGAGGCTCAAGGGCCTATTTATTATTTAGAAACAATGGGAAATCCTAAACAGCCAAAACCCTAACCCTAGGAGATGAAGCGCCAAAACTATGGGCCCCGTTTGGGTAAATTGGTGTTTCAACTTCCCAGGGGCGTAACTTTGGCATACGATCTCCATTTGACGCGTACCATACCTCGTTAGAAAGATCTGTCCGAGGACTACAAATTTGGAACGAGCAACATCGGTCCATGGAGCCATGTTGCTCTCCGTTTTCCCAAAAAACGTCATTTAGGGCCTCAAAACGGCTCCGGAAGTTTAGGACCCGAAAAACTGCTAAAAATAGTAAACTGTGCCGAAACTGAAAAAATGAAAGAGACAATGGTGGAGCCCCAAGTGGAATAGGCGGGTGACCACCAATATCCACTTGGATCAGATCAAATACGTTCTTACAAGGTTTTTGATAGGGTCCTACTACAAATTTTTATGGTTTCAATAGGTTTTCAAATAACAATTTGGTCACTGGATAGTGTGTTTAGGTGTGTTACTACTTTCAATCTATGTTTTGGTCTTACCGTCATTAATTTTGATGAGTCATCAGTGAAATATCTTCATCACCATCTCAGTCACATCACCATGGTCATCATTCAACTCATTTCATGTAGTGTCATTATTAGTTCTTAGGGTCAAAATCATGAAAATCAATCATTTCACCATGAAATTCAACATTGAAGGAGTAGTAATTGTGAAAAATGTTCAATAAAGTTTTCAAAAGTGTAATTTAATTTCTATTATGATGTAATGTGTTTCAAAAAGTTCTAAAAGCCACATTTCCAAAGCAAAAAGTGAAATAACATGGTGGGGCCACTACACCACTAAATAGATAATCGATTTCCAAAGCTATATAAGACCAATGAGAATCTAATTTGCTCATTCCATCTTCAAGAAACATCTCTCCACCTTGAAATACCACTTTCACCCTCAGAGCAGCCATTCCCTTCCACCAAAGTGCTCATCTCTCTCTGGTGCTGCGCTTTTCACTGTCAGCGCTGCATTTTTGCCAGAAGGTGTTGCGCTTTCCTCAAAGAGGCAAAAAAATTCATTATAGTTGTTTCTGCATCAACAAGCAGGTTCCAGTGTATCAGATACAAGTAAGTGGGTCCTCAAATTACCTCTTTTGACTTCATTTTTTGCTTCTAAAGATCAATTCCTTATTTTAGGGTTTTGGTTGCATTTTATTGGTTTCATAATCTCCTTGACAAGTTGCTAAGTAAAACCCTAATTTTAAAGCTCTAATACCTTCCCCCACCTTCCATATACTACCCTTGACTCTTGCCTACACCCTTGTCCCTCATTTTCACTATTTTCCCACAAACCCTAGCCTAGACTACACTTTCCTAGGCTAGGACTGTTTTTTTACCCTTTTGACACTCTTTCCCTCACTCATTCCCTGAAATTTCACTTCTCCCTACTCCCTAACATCTATCCATACCCCCAAAAATTTTCCCAAGAATTTAGGAGACCCCTAACCCCTTCATCTCCATTCATTCCTAAAAACTGCCCAAATCCCCTGTTTTTCCCTACACTAAACCCTAATTCCCCTTCTTATTGAGCTAGGGTTTGCTATGGATTCTGAAACCTCTGAGCATAAGAGGCACAAGGGAGGTCAAATCAGCAGGAATGATCCCACTACAACACATGATATCATGTCTTCTCCCTTCCTTAAGATATCATTTTAGGATGCTGGTTGCCTTTCCTTTTGCCAAAAGGTTGAGAAACTAGGTTTTCATGACAAAATTACCAACACTTTTGCCACCAGTTTGAGAAGAGATAAGGTGACTATTGCAAGGGTGGTGTTCACTCTTTTAGCAGAGAGCATTTCCACAGCCACAGGGATTCCAAAAAGTGGAGAAAATTGGTTCAAGAGTAGAGACCTTGACCTTGAAAGCTACAAAATGTATTTGAAACCTACATACAAAGCAACTCTAACACACATTTTTCCATTTAGACAGTTGTTGGACAAGTATGCCCCTCTTATGAAATTGATCATGAGATATTTTACATGTGAGGGTAGGTCCTCAAGGTTATATCTGTATCATATGAGACTCTTGATGCATTTCACCATTGTAAAAGCCCTAAACTTGCCTCATTACCTTTACAAAAGCATGGTAAAAATGGAAAAGAAGGTACAAATATTGGGAGAAAATAATCATGCTATTTTGTTTCACCATGACTTGGTGAAAATCCTGGTTTTCCATCAATTAGCACAGATCAATTTGTCTTGGGATGGATTTATGTATTCAACTTTTCTTATGCCTTCTCGAGCACAGTTAAGCAATCACTCTAAACCTTTGTCATCACCAACACATCAAGAGGTAGCTTCCATAAGAAAACCTATCAAAATAATTCCTAGGGCAGAGGTGACAAAGACCTATACTAGAGGTAAGAGGCTTGTGTTTGATCCAGACATTTTTGAAAGGGCCAAGGCTACATCAGAGCAAGAAACAACATCACATTATGAGGCACCATTGCAGGATGAGGAACAAGTTCATCTTGACACTGATATGGTAGATTTGGAAATCCGGGAGGAGGGAAAAAAAACCGAGTAGATCATCATGGAGAAGGAGGTTAATATTAGAGAGCTCAAAGACTATTTATCAAAGGAAAATTTCTTGGTCTCATTCTTGCAACAAGAAAACATGCAGCTAAAGGTAAATCAACTGCTCTTAAACAAGCCCAAAGTAGATTTGAAGAAGGATGATGCCAAAGGTAAATCAGTTGTTTAGGTTGATGATTCATAGGATCAAGAAAAACAGGTTAAAGAAAGGATACCAAGAACAAGAGGTCTCAAGAGGGCACTTGAGCTGAAAAAAGAAACATCTCCACCAAAAGCTTAAATGACTGTTGATGAACTCATTTTGGAAAAAATTGAGAAAGACAAAGTAGGTTGGCTGGATAGGGTGAATTTCCACTTGGAATAGCTTCTCAAGAAGGAAAACAAGAATAAAAACCTACAAAGACACATGGCCATGCAATATTATATAAGGAACCAGGTCTCCCAAATCATGATCAAGAATTTGAAGGAGAAGCTGAAGCAAACCCTAATGAGGCAAAAAGAGAAAGACAAGCTTGATTTGTTGGTTGAAGCCTCCCACATCACTTGACACATAATCACATGGCTCATGGAGAAATTTTGGGACATTTTTGATTAACAATTTGTGAAATTTTGCATTTTTGAGACTTTTGGCCTAATTGCAAAAAGAAGTTTCAGCCAGACCTCCAAATGCAAAAAAATTTACCTTGCTAGATATATAATCACTCATACATGTCAGCTATCCAATTTTTATGTGTTTTCAGCAGACTATTTGAGAGAAAATTCCCAAAAACATGCAAAAACATGCAAAAAGTCACTTTCTACCACTATTTTGAACTAGGCGTTGCGCTTTTGGGAGTAGTTTTAGGAGAATGTATTTTTCTATGTCATGGAGTGTCCATTTTTTTTGATTGAGGTGTCTATTGAAAACTAGACATCCTCAGATTTCCATTGGATCCTTCAGAGCTGGATTTTGAGTAGTGGAAGGGCTTCAAAAGTCCTCTCCAAGTTTGGTGCTACGCTTTTGTCTGGAGGCAATGTGCTTTTGTAGAGAGGCGTTGTGCTTTTGCCTGTTAGTGCAATTTTCGAGTTTTCTTCAGTAAATCTTAGTTTGATGATGTGATTTATCTAGTTTCAAGTTGAATTGATGTAATAGAATGTAAATGGGCTTGTTATAGTCATTTTTATGTAATTTTGGACCTCAGTGATGAGGAGCAGGTTAGTCAAAGTCTATATGGAGGATTTGTTTTAACCTCTCTAGTGATTAGGGTTTTGTTGAGAAATTATGTGAGATTTTCCTACACCGAGGGATTCAACCTCTGAGAGAGGGGAAGTTGATTTTGGTCTATATGTATATGGTTTTAATTCAATCTAAAGGTTGGACATCAGAGGGTGAAAGTATTGTAGCTTGTAATTCATCTTTTTTATAGGAAATCAAAGGATAGTTGTAGCTATTATTCAGGAATTATTGTGTTGTGAGTTTGTGATGATGTTTTATCTCTGTTATAGATTTATATGAATTATAGTTTAGTCTCTTTACCATACCTTCTCTATTTAATGAATTTCCTAAGAGGTTTTAAGCATAATTATTTTAATTAAGGTTTGTTTTGTTAGGAATCTCATTTTGTGTATTTAATATTTTTGATTAATGAATTCATGGCATACATGATATTGGAATTATGATTCATTATAATTGCATGTGTTGTCCTTGATGGCAACCCACTTGTAAAAGATGAAGTATATGGTTTTTGGAGAAGCACAATGGTTTGGAAAAATATGGATAAAGTACATATTTAAGGAACTATACGTAAGTTCGTTTAGGAAAAGTCGCGTATACACGCAGGAATGAAGAAGAAAAATAGTGTATGTGTTTTCAAACTAAATGTATGATACCAGGGGCCCTTACCATGGTATTAGTCCACAGTATTCAGAACAGTAATGGTTATTTAATCCCATCCCAGAATACCATCGGCAATAGTGTGGCTTTGGCTCATGGTATTGGTTAAGGCTCAAACAATATAAGGAGTTGAAGATCATAGTGCAAAAGGTGTGCATGTGTACGGGTATTGAATGAATACTTCACTCTGAAGTATATCTACATGGAATGGGTTACGGTTTATTGATAGATCTGAAATAATGATGCACCTATGAATACAATGATGGATCCATATATCTAGACCTGAAATGACTATGTATTTTCTTGATTTGTTTGTGAGATATTAGATATGTGATCTAGCAAATATTTGCTGAAGTGAAGGGTATGATCTGAGTAAGTCTGTTGTTATGAAGTGTTATGCAGTCCTGAATATTTACAGATCTATATGCAGTTTCATTTCAAGGATAACAAGTATACACACAGGTTCAATTTTGTAGAGGTGATTATATATTCTGTAAATCTATACGCAATTTAGTTTCAAGGATACCAAGTATACATGCAGGTTCAATTTTGTAGAGGTGATTATATATTCAGTAAATCTATACGCAGTGTGGTTTCAGAAGAAGTGTGTACAATCGCAGATTTTTCTTATGGAAGAAGCATATGGAAACTAGGGTTTTTCTAAAGAATGTCGACGGAAATTTATGATCAATTTTACTGTGTTTATGTTGTCTATAAATGATGTCTTCATATATATCTGGGTTGTTTGAGAATTGATTATGCTGCTAGTTGATTTATGATCTAGTGAATGATTTGGTACAGTTATATGTTTCAGTTTTGTGTATGGTATTGGGCTTAAATGAGTAGAGTGAGTCTAGTATGAAAATATGATGAAAAGTGGCCTACAAGCTGTGTTGTGTTGAAGCTCTTGGATCCAGTGTGAAAATTGATGAAACATGGTCTGCGTTGGTGATGAGGGTTGGAGCCTTCTTTAAGGGGGTTGTAGCTCCCTTCTAGTGGTTTCTGGTAAACGAGATCAGGGGGTATTAGCTCCCTTCTAGGAGAGGCTGGTAAACAAGAGCAGGGGGTCATAGCTCCCTTCCAGTGGTAGCTTGTAAATGAGATCAAGAGGCTGGAGCTCCCTTCCAGTAGTAGCTAGAGAATGAGAGAAGGTTGCAGCCTTCTGCAGGTGGGTGCCTACGTGCTGGTATGGGTCTGCGCTAGTACAAGATTCTAAGCAGTTTCTTTATAATAAATATTGAAGACAAATACACCAACATTGGTGGTTTTCTCTCGACTTAGGTTTGCACCTTAAACCCTAGTGTTCATGTGTGTTACTTATGTGTGATGATTTATTCATTTCTTACTACACATGTTTACTTCTTAAAAAATGTATAGTGAATAAATGATGCACTGCGATAAGTAAAGTTTTTGAAGATTTTTCTGTCTAATAAGTTCACTGGAAAGCGCAACTGTATTTTAAGAAAGCCGTGTGCATACACAAGTTGGATTAATAGAAGTCGCATATAGAAATCATTAAAAGTAAAGAAAAGTTATTGTGAGTTTTAAATACTGATTCACCCCCCCCCCCCCCCCCCCCTCAGTATTTTTTCCAACACATGGTCATTATGATGTTCTTTCTCATTCAACTCTACACTACACTGACCAACTTCTAAGATGTCATAAAAGAATACCTACCTATCTCCTCTATATATCTTGCAACTGAAACCTTTGATGATTTGACCTAGTTCTATGATTTTCATTCCCAATCTAGTAAAAAAAACCCTTAAAATATCTCAAATCCTAGAGATGAACTATCTAGCTTAAAATCCATTCTTGTACTAGTCAAATCCTTGGTTGTGTTTTTCATAAAGAGAGCCCTATCTGGTTTGGTAGGGCTAGCTACCAAACTAAAATCTTGGTTTGAGGTTACCTCTGCCAATATCATTTTAGCCTTGGGACATTATGGAGGCTAACATTTATGGCGCCATTGTCGGGGAGCGAAGTGACTTATCTTCCTTGGGTGTATTATTACATTTTCATTGGATTCTAGGCCTGTGGGTGACATGACATAGTTTTCAAGAAGGTTGATTCAAGTTGCAGAGAGCCAAATTGCAGAAACAAGAAAATACTGGCTCCTGAAAAGTAAAAACGATCAAATCCAGGTCCAAATCCACCATCTCCTATTGAAGATCTAGAAAGGCTCATAAGAAAGCAGGGACTTCAACATTCTGAATTTCAGTCAAGTTCATCTACCTTGGTAAGGTCTACATCTCTGCCTTCAAAACTAGTTTCACTTGAAGATATTCCATTTGATCTTAAGTTCGAGTTTTATTTGTTTAAATCCAAATCTGAAACATCTATGTCTGAAATTGTATTCAATCCTCAAAGTTTGAAACAAGTTTCTCATCCATAGAATCCAATTCAGAAATGAATTTAGAAGTATATTTTGATAGAAAGGTTTGGAGTCAATTTTACAAACTTCAAAAACTAGAAAACCATCTTCAATATACCTCTGAGAAGGCATATTTATACAATATCAACAAGAACTCTTGTTTGTTGACCCTTTTTCGGCTTCATCTATTCAGACTACTGCTACATCCCCTCATACTGTTGCTTAATCATCATCCAAACTTCCTCTTACAAAACCACCACTCATACCAACACTTCCTTTTGTGATCACAAGCTTGCCTCCTAGAAAAACGATGGCCAGATTTGCTCCTTTAGCTCTGTCGGGACAACTCACTAATTTACCTCAAAACTATGGAAAAAGGCTACCTATTTTTGATGGAACCAATGAGATAAAAGTTAGGCAACATATTGAAAAAATCACAGATTTCATAGATTTATAAGAGGTAGATAATAATGATGCGAAAATGAGAATAATTGCTCAGTATTCTTAGGAGAAGTGAAAAAATGGTTCCGAGCTTTGGGACCTCTTTTAGTTCCAGATTCACAACAATTAAATAATATTATCCTTGCTAATTGGGAGGAAAAGAAAACCCCTCTTCAGATACCAACTGGATATAAATCATTCAGAAGGAAGCCTAATGAATCAGTTCAAGACTATACTACTCGTTTCAATAAGGTGTACAGTTCCATTCCTTCCAATATCAAAACTCCACCTGATTTGGCGTTGCTGCACTATTCGGATTCCTTTGAACCTGATATGGCATATCAAAGTAGAGAAATAAATCCCACCTCATTGGAGGAAATGCATAGAAATGTGTCAGCATTGAAGCCAATATGTTGATCAATAAATCAAAAGACAAATTTGAAAAGAGAGTTACAATTAAGGAAGAGCCGTCAACCTCATCCAAAGAAAAGTTGGATAGTTTAAATAGAACTGTGGAAAGATAGTAGATAGGATGTAAATTTCTGAAAGGTAGTCAAAAAATCAAGTCTGGAATCCCAATTTCCGAGGATTGAAGCAACAACCTCAGTTCATAATTAAGTAGAGAGAGAAAAGAGTTCCATATCAGCAAGCACAACAACAAGTACGCACTCCATTACAACACAATTATGCCCAAGGACCAAAAGATGAATATGAAATTGTTGAATAGAATCATTTATTTGAAAAATATCATGGACCTATCTTCCTTATAGAGGATGATGAGTATACTGAGGAAACATATGTGCCGAATGACTAAGAATATGTAATTTCAAATGATGATGGGTTGGCAGTCTAATTTGAAGACTATCAAAGGGGGTACCTAAATGATCTTAGCTCGGAGCAGATACACTATAGTTTGAGAAATTGAGATGTGCCTATTAATTCTACTCAAAAGAGGCCAACTCTGCAAAAAGGTACTCAGTCCATACAAACTTCCCAAGCTAGTCCAAATAAGGAGGAGGAGCCTGTTGCCACAAATTAGAGCAAGAACAATGAGTCATATACAAGTACATCAAAGAGAGACAAGGAAGGAAAAATAAAGGATTTTTCAGCAAAATAGAAGCCTGAAAAGAGGGATACCATTGCCAAAGAGGTAGAGAAACAGTCTAACTTGTTTAGCTTATAGAGTGAAATTTCTAAGTTAAAAGTTTCAATTCCCCTCATTGAGCTTGTAAAGAATGATAAATATAAATTCCATGTTTCCAAGAGGTTGAAAGTAGATAAGATATCATACATGGTCAATGTCATTATTGACCATCCTGAACATTTTTTTGGCCCAGCCGTAGATGGAAATCTTGAATATAGTGAAGTCCCTCCCTTTTATATCAGTTTGAGGATTCATGATTATATCCTCCATAATGCCATGTTGGATTTTGTGGCATCACAAAATTTAATGCTGAAGTCCATCATGGATAAGTTGGGGTTGGACATAACCGGACCCTATTATGACCTCTATTCTTTTGATTTGGGTAGAATCAGATGCCTTGGTCTTATCAAGGACTTGGTGGTCTCTGTGAATTAGATTCATGCCAAAAATGTGTTGATGGATGTTGTATTTGCTGACATACCTCCAAGGTATTGCATGCTTCTTTCACAGTCTTGGGGAGCCAAATTAAGGGGTACTCTACAACTTGATTTTTCATATGCTACAATTCTGGTATTTGGTCAACTTAGGAAGTTATACCGAGAAGTTAAAATGAAATACATGATCACTAGAAAATATAAACCCAAGAATCACCCCATTCACTTGGTACATACGGATTTAGAGTCTTTTATTTTGTTTAATGCTCATAATACTGATGATTTAGAGAGTCAAATTGTAGAAGTTGAAGAAATTAACAAAATTGTCAAATAGTGTCCAAGCGGTATTGAATGCAAATAAAAGAAATCATAATTCTGGTGGATTGTAGCCAAGCACTTCAGAGCAAAGGTCAATAGAGTCAGAGAAAGGAAAATAACATGTTGAGACAATGGGTCAAAAATAAAAAACATATTAGTCCATAGAATTTCAGCTTCCCAATGATGAGGAGGGTCTTTGGACCATGGATTTTGATGGTGATTTGGGAAAATATGGAGTTGGTATTGGAATCTGGATCCATAGCCCTATACATTATTCATTTAAAGTCCCACAGAATGTAATATTGTGTCCTTATAAGCTAGCTTTTGACTGTTCGAACAATGAGGTTGAATATGAGGCCTTAATCACCAGTCTCCGAATTTTGAAAAGCCTAGGTGCAAAGAGAATTAAATTATATCACGACTTTGAGTTGGTGATTAAATAGGTAAAAGGGGAGTACCAAGCCAAACATCTCACGATGCGAGCTTATCATAATGCTATTCTTCATATTATTAAAACTTTTCTAGAATATACATTGTCTATGACTCCTAGAAGTCAGAATTTTATGGTTGATTCTCTTGCCACAACGACCAACAACTTTAAGATTCCTATTTATGCTGCTAAAAAGTTTTAAATTCATGTGAAGCATTGCCCAACTGTCCCTGACAATCTGAGATACTGGAAATAGTATTTTTGGATGATAAACATATAAACAATTTTTGGCAAATGGAGGGGGAGTTTGCTAATTCCCACATTGAAGATGTGTATAATGAAGATGATCATGTAATTAAAGCTACTGAATTTGAGGTGTTGCAGCTAAAGGAAAATAACATTCCATGAGGTCTTGTACCTTTGGAAGAGTTATTTGATCACAATGATGTCGCCAAAAATTGGACAATGGTCCCCACAAAAGCAGGTGTTGAAGATGTAAACATTGGTGCAACTGATAACCCCAAGATGGTCAAGTTATCAAGGTATTTATCCCTTGAGTTGAAAGGTAAATACAATGCTATTTTGAGTGAGTTTTCTGCTTGGGATTATTCAGATTTAAAAGCATACGATAATAACATCATCCAGCACACTATCCCAATCAAGCCGGATCAAAAGCCATTTCGCTAGAAGTTGAGGAGACTCAATCCTAAAGTGCTGCCATCAACTGAAAAAGAGGTAAATAGAATTCACAAAGCTGGTATTATAGTTCCTATTCAATTTTCAGATTGGATGCCCAACCTTGTGCTAGTAATAAAGAAGATAGGGGAGATTCGTCTTTGCATAGATTTCATAAATCTGAACAAGGTGTCCTTGAAGGAAAATGATCCTCTCCCGAAGATGGAACAAATCTTGCAGAGGGTAGTTGGGGCTTCTATAATTTCACTCCTTGATAGATACTCAGGATACAACTAGATCTTGATGCATGAATATGACCAAGAGAAAACAAAAATTACAACACTGTGGGGTACTTTCATGTACGCAAAATGCCATTTGGGCTAAAGAATGCAAGGGCTACGTGTCAACGAGCTATGGAAATCAATTTCTCAAATGAAAAGGATGTATTTCTTGTGGTTTACCATGATTATGTTACTGTATTATCACAATCATATGAAGAGCACATACATTACTTGAGAATAGTGTTTCAAAAATGCAAGAAATTCTGCATTTTGTTGAATCCTAAGAAAAGCATATTTTCCATGGAAGATGGAAAACTACTTGGGAAAATCATCTCAAAATATGGCATCCTCATTGATACCTCCAGGATTGAAGAAATTCAGTAGTTGGACTTCCTAAGGAACATAAAAGAGATCCAGTCATTCAATGGTAAGATAATTTTTTTGAGGAGATTCATCCCCAATCTCGCTGAACACCTTAGAGATATGGCAGACATGTTGAAGAAGGAAAATGTTGTGGCTCATTTTCATTTACCTTTGAAATATTTTTTAAAACACAAAAAAATCGTATATGATAGAAAATGTAAAATTTTGTGTGTCATAGAAGAATTTTTATTTATATATTGGTACATTAACATTACGTGTTGAGATGTGAAGGTGGGTCGAGTCAAGTTCATTCACGTGCAGAAAAGTTCAAGATATGGACTGATGGGAACATTCAGAACATTGCACGCTGAATAGGGTCGAGTCGAGCTCATTATCAAGCTCAGGAGGGACTAGCATGGCAGAACACCACATAAGATTAGGAGGGTTACACTGTGGAGCAAACAAACTAATTTCCTAAAGGCGGAGAATGGGCACATTTCCCTTAAACACTTAAGAGTTTTGGAGGAGGCGCAAAGGGAAAAATGGATGGTCGAGATCAAAACGTAGAAATGGAGCAGAGAGATAGATGATGGAGATTAAATCAAAAACCACAAATCGAAAGTTTCAAAGGATAGGCACGAGAGGCAAGTGATAAAGTCGTTGAAGTGCGATGTGCGATGCCAAGTGGGACCCTATCGCATAGCGCACATCGCAAGTTTTAAAAGAAAGTGTTAAGGAAAATGTTAAAGTCAGAAAAATGTGAAGTGTGACGTGGCAAGATGATGTGGTAGACAACGTGGCCCTTGCCCGCATACCGCACAATGCAAGTTTTAAAAGTTAAGGGCGGAGGGTAAGTGCTATAATCGCCTAAGTGCGATATGCGATGCAGTGGTGCCCGATCGAAAATCATGAATCACAAGTTTTAAAGGATTATCGCAGGAGGTAAGTGATAAGGTCACCGAAGTGCGATGTGCGATGCCAGGTGGGACCCAATCGCATAGTGCACATCGAAAGTTTTAAAAGATAAACACTAAGGAAAAATTAAAGATGACAAAATGCGAAGTGCGATGTTGTCACAGACGCGATGTGGTTCCAAGATGAAATATAAAGGATTTCAAGTATGGGTTTATGTGGTTATGTGCCATTTTATGAATAAATAGGCAGAACGCGGCAGAAAAACTTAGGTAAGTGACCCGACGTAGATTAAAGGAGAAGAGGCAGAGTCGGGTAGCAGGTGATATGATTGACAACGTTTGAAGCACATGGGCATAGGGGGAGTCGGGAATTGAGGCATCATTACAGAGTTGTGCAGCCACTGCATCATAACCAGAAAGGACACCTTGGCACTTCAGGAGGATGCATTAGCAACATCAGATTTAGCAAAACGAACAATATTTCCAGTTTTAATTTATTTTCTCAAGTATGATTGTAGAAGTAATATTAACAGTTGAGGTAGTCAAATAGTTTAAAGAAGTTCAGGAGTTATGAACCACTGTGATGTATTTAAGTAGATATAAATAAAGAAAAGAGGTTCCAAGTTTTGGACCTCTGGAGGATTGTTAATTTGGTACTGAATTTTTTGAGAAATAAATGAAAGAAGATCAATTTTCTTGCAGCTGTTGATGTTGATATGTCTTTCTAGTTTCGATATGTGTTTATTCCTCTTTGAATGAAGTGAATTAATGTAGCAACCGGTCTCTTAATTACATCTGTGAGTAAGAGTTAAACAACCTTGATTTGCGCTCCTTCACCTCATCTCTTCTTTCTTCACAAAACCCTGATGGAACTTTAAAGTAATAGATTCTGTGTTTGCAACATATTATTTCAAGTTTCCTCTCTCTCCATGAATTTCCTCCGAAACTTAAAAGTGAAGATTCTATTTCTCAGCATATCACTTCAAGTTTCCTCTACAGTTCTTCTTTTCATTTCATTCGGAAAATGTCTTAAGCACTGATTCCTAACCACAACCAAGGGATTGTTTCTTGAGATACAACATTCTCTGGCACCGTTTCCGGGGACGAAGAAACAAAGTTTATTTTCCCCAGGTTCTTCACATTATTTCCTTTGGTTGTTCAGTGAGGAGGAAATATTCGGCTGTGTTTGTTATTTTCAAAATTCTGGGTTTCAAAATGCCTCACACGAGGTCAGATATCTCACAAAAGATAGTCACTGCTTTTCTAGATCCAGAAATATTGGTTTCTAAAAAGGCCTAGAAACCCAAAACTCCTTCAATACCTAATCCTGCATTGCCTGCACCTGGCAGCAGTTCTCATGACCCTTTGTTTGAATACGTTTCCAAGGAACTCCCTTTCTTGGAACAATATACTCCTTCTTCACCCATTTATTTTCAAGTACCTCAGTTAGAAGAACATTATTTCGAGTCTGTTTCTTTTACCTCCGCTCAAGCTCAACCAAATATAGTTGTTGGTCCCTCTACTATTGTCCATAAATCCACCCCCATATTAGTTTTTCCTCCACCTTCATTCACTTTCATAGCAGGTTCATCAACCTCAACCACCCAAGGAGTAGTTAACCAAGTTGTTAATATGGCAGCACCAGATTTCTTAATGGATAGATATGCACCACTAAATATTCCACAACCAATGAATGCCATGCCTCAAGAATACCTCAAATTACTTCCTTGTTTCACTGGAGAAGATGAATTAATTGCAGAACAACATTTACCCTTGTTTTGCACTTTTGCTGAGAATTTAAATGTAGAACATCTTGATGTTGTGATGAGACTATTTTTGCAGTCTCTAAGTGGAGAGGCTAGGAAATGGTTCAAAGGTTTACCAAATTATTCCATAAATGACTAGGAAGAGTTAGAAACTCAATTCACTCAGATATGGGGAGAGAAGAGGTATCATGGTTATTCATTGACAGAGTTTAATTAAATTAAAATAAAGCCTAATGAAAACATTTCTGAGTTTGTAAAAAGATTCAACAAATTGTACAATAGTTTACCTATAGAGATGAAGCCCCCCACTATAGGAGAAAAGGTAGTTTTTGCTAGGGCTTTTGAAGCTGATTTTAGCTTTACATTGAGAGAGAGAAGATCCCCTACTCTTGAGAAGATACAGATAGATGATTTAGAGATTGAAGCTAATATGACTGTAGCTGGAAAGGTGAAAGGGAAACAACCAATCCAAGAGAAGGGGAAGGAAAAAGAAGAATCATCACAAGATCTAAGAATTGAAGATATGACAAAGGTGATAAAAAATCTGACAAATAATCTAGCTAAGATGGAATTGGAAAACAAAAAATCCCAAATACAAGTACAAAAAACCTGAGAGGAGTGTAACCTCAATTCATAAGACATCCCTTGCAAATCTTGCAGAGGAAAAGAAGAGATACAGACCAGGTTCAAGCTCCGTTGTATATAGAAGCAACACCCAGAGAGCCAGGAGAAGATGACCGAAGGGAGGTCGAGGATCAGGTATCTGTTACGTATGCAATAGAAGAGGATGAAGAGGAACAATGTGAGGGAGAATATGCTGAAGCTGAAGTCTCTTTTGATCAAGATTAAATGGATGAATATTGTAGGCAATTCACAAATTTCATGCAAGTTGAGTTACATAAAAAGTATGATTTGAGGTCTAGAAAGAGATCTAGAGTGCAAGACAATGAAGGTGAACAACAAGGTTCCATTCCTCCTCCAATGACGACTCCACTACAAAAGGACCCTACGGAACATGTTAGTAATAATAAACAACCTGTAAATTCACTTAATAGAACAAATGTGCAGCAGGGTTAATCTTCCCAGAACAAATCAGTTGATACTAATATCTTGGAGAGAGTTGCTCATGTACCTGAACAAGAAAAAAATTCTAGAAAGAGTGAAGAAGAACCTGAAAAAAACATTAAGCAAACTCATGCTTTCAATTTGACAAAAGAGTTGGAGAAGGGAAAAATTCAGGTGCCTCTTCTAGAATTAGCCAAAATACCAACTTACAAGAAAGAAATTTCAGAATTTATTAATCTCACATAGGTGGGAGACATAAGTGACACAGTGAACTTACAAGAAGAAAATCCAGTGGTCACCTTTGGTCCTCATGTAGAAGAAATAGATCCCTTTGTTCCACCCTTCTATATTTCTCTATTGCTTCATGATTATACTCTACATAGTTGCATGCTGGACTCAAGAGCGTCCCATAATCTCATGCCATTGTCTATTATGAAGGAAATTAACTTGCAAATTACCAAACCTTATAGGGATATATATTCATTTGATTCCAAAAGGGTGAAATGTGTTGGGTTAATTAAAGATGTAGTAGTTTCATTGGCACAAATCCCAACAAAGAGTATAGTCATGGATGTAGTGGTTGCTGACATCCCAGCTAGGTTTGGAATGCTCCTGTCAAGATCTTGGGGAGAAAAGTTGGGAGGTGTACTAAAATTATATTTAACTTATGCTATCATTCCAATTTTTAATGGGGAAGAAAGGAGGTTGTAGAGGGAAACAAGGTTTTTGAAGACTACCTCCAAGAAAGATGCAGGAAATTCCCCCATTTATAGTTAAGAAACATGATACCTTTCTTGTTTCATGTTGCATGAAGATGCAGAATTTGCTGAAGACACGGCGAAGAAGCTTTCTTCAGCAGTTGTAAATAATGAGCTACACTCAAGGAAGATTTGGAAGTGCTAATTTGATGGTGCCTACTCCAAGGAGGGTGCCAGTGCTAGATTCTTGCTGATGTCACTAGAAGGTAACCTCATTCCTTTCTCTTTTAAACTAGAATTTGATTCAATAAACAATGTGGCTGAGTATGAGGCCTTAATCTCAAGCCTTAAAGTTGCTAAATAGATGGGAGTTAAATGTATTTTAATTTTTTGTGACTTTGAAGTGATAATAAGGTAGATTAAAAATCATTGTCAAACCAAGCATCTGAGATTGAGATCATATAGGAATGAAGTGTGGGATCTGGTAGAAAAATATTTTGAAGCATTCAATCTTTAGTATATTCCGAGGGAGGAGAATAGAGTGGTCAATTCTTTAGCAATTGCAGCCAGCACCTTCAAACCTCCAATAAATCCAAGGTTAAGGCATGGGATTGAAATTAGGCATAAACCTTCTATCCCTAATAATGTGAAACATTGGCAGGTGTTTGAATATGATGAACAGATAAGTCAGTTTCTGACCATGATTGCAAACTTTGAAGACGGTTAGATAGACCAAGTGGAAGAACAAACAGAGTAGAAAGTAGCAATAAGAAACCTTAAGTAGTCAATAGGTGAATAGAAGATTATCCAATTGAAAGATAATGTGCTCCCCAAAGGGTTGGATCCCCTTGAAATATTATTTGATGCTAATTATATTGTTGTTGATTCAAAGAAGACACATCAAGAAGAAGAGATGGAAGATTTTAATTTGGGAACTCAGAAGGAACCCAAAATAGTGAATTTTTTCAAGGGTGTTCCCAAAAACTACAAAGAAAGATACATCGATATTTTTAAGAAATATATGGATGTGTTTTCATGGTCGTATGAAGACCTAAAAACATATGAAAAAAGAATTATTCATCATAAGATTCCATTGAAGGAAGGACTCAAACCACACATACAAAAGCTCAGATAGATCAATCCATTGTTTTTAGCTCCAATTGAAAAATAAGTGAAGAAACTGTTACAGGCGAAAATTATAGTCCCTCTCAGATATGCAGACTGGGCTTCTAATTTGGTCCCGGTAAGAAAGGAGAATGGAGAGATAAGATTGTGTGCAGACTTCAGGAACTTGAACCAAGCATCTCTAAAAGATAATTATCGTTTGCCGAAAATGGATTATGTCTTACAGAAGGTGACAGGAGCTCACAGGTTGTCTATGGTTGACAGATTTTCTGGGTATGATCAGGTAGTAGTAGAAAAAGAAGATCATAAGAAGATTGCTTTCACTACGCCTTGGGGCACATTCATGTATGCAAGGATGCCATTTGGCCTTATGAATGTAGGTGCAAGATTTCAAAGGGCCATGGACATAGCCTTCGTTGGTGACAGGTTTGTAGTTATATATCTAGATGATGTAACTGTTTTCTCAGGGTCAGATGATGAACACTTGGAGAATTTGTAAAAAAAATTTCAAAAGTGTAGAAATTTTGGTCTGTCATTAAATCCCAAGAAATATTTATTTGCCTTAGAAGAAGGTAAATTATTGGGTCACATAGTTTCTAAATAAGGAGTAAATATTGACCCAGCAAGGGTGGAATCCATTCAGACTATTGCTTTACCTAGAAGAAAGAAGGATATCCATAGATTCCTAGGAAAAATAAACCTTTTGAGGATGTTTGTGCACAATTATTTTGAGATCGTGAGAATTATAATAGATATGTTGAAGAAAAATGCAGAAGTGAAATGGGATAAGGAAGAAAGAGATGCAATTTATCGAATAAAGGAAGCACGACAGGATGCCCCAGTTTTGATTAGCCCATATTATCAAAAATCCTTTTAGTTATTCTCATTTGCATCCCCCACTACTATTGTTGTTGTTTTGTTGCAAAAAAATGAAGATAATAAGGAGCATCCAGTTGCATTTTTCAGTAAAGTTATCAGAGATGTTGAGCTCAAATACAATATTCTGTAGAAACAAGTATATGCTTTGGTCAAAGCACTGAAATCCTTCAGGAATTATGTGTTGTAGTCCCAAATAACTGCTTATGTTCCTAATTCTATTGTGAAGGACATGCTGGTCCAAGGTGATGTTGAAGGAAAAAGGGGGAAGTGGATAGCAAAATCCAAGAGTATGATTTGGACATCAAACCAACCAAGTTGGTTAAGGGATAGGGGTTCGCGAAGTTGTTGACAAAGACAAATTTTTAAGCCTTGGGAATTAATCTGTTGGCACTAGTGGATGGAGCTATAAATGAAGAGGGTCAAAGCAAGTTCAAAACAGGTATTCAATACAAATTTTTGTGCTTTGATTGGTATAAAGATATTGTGCATTACATGTGTTTATTTTCCTGTCTAACTTCACTGAATAGAACAAAATACAGAGCTCTTAAGCTCAAGTATCAGCCATATGTTATCGTAGAAGCGAAGCTATACTAGAAAGATCCTGCTGGTATTTTTCTGTTATGTTTGACTGAAGGAGAATCTATTGAATTCACCAAACAATATCATGAAAGTCTGTGTGGAGGAAATTATAGCTGGAAGGTCACTGCTCATAAAATTATTAAGTTAGGCTTCTATTAGCCAACCCTGTTTTTAGATGTTTATAGACTGGCCAAAATTTGTCAGAAGTGTCAGCTGTTTACTGAAAATAAAAAACTTGCTCCATTACCTCTCATCCCAGTATTTTTGGAATAACCTTTCAGGAAATGGGGATTGAATTTTATTGCAGAGATCAATCCGCCATTAAGCGAACAGTTCAAGTGGATTATGACTGCCACTGATTATTTTACAAAATGGGTTGAAGCAATACCTACTAAGAAGGTGAATGACCAAGTGGTGATAAAGTTTCTGGAGGAACACATTTTCAACAGATTCGAATGTCCAGTCAAAATTGTGACTGATAATGCTCATGTATTCAACTCTGCTCGTTTCATTAATTTCTGTCAAACATATAATGTGATTTTATCACATTCCACGGTGTATCATCCCAAAGGGAATGGATTGGCAGAGTCTTCAAATAAGACATTGGTCATAATATTGAAGAAAACAATCATCAAGAATCTGAAGGATTGGGATATGAAGTTGAAGTTTTCCCTCTAGGCAGTTCGAGTCACTACCAAGAGATCTACTGGGAAGTCTCACTATGAATTGTTTTATGGAACTCAAGCACTATTTCCTACTCTGCTGGCCAAACCAATGATTTCTTTCCTTCAAGAAGCCCAGGAAGGACCAAACGCTTTGGCAATAATATTCAACAAAATAATTGAATCAAGTGAAAACAGAAAAAAAGTCAGGGATAACTTGATTACTTATCAGGAAAAGATGAAGTCTATATTTGACAGAAAATCAAAATAAGTTCTCTTTCAAGTAGGAGATTTGGTACTAATATGGGACACAAGATGAGAAGAAAAGGGGAATAATGGTAGATTTGACCCTCTCTGGTATGGTCCATACAAGATCTCTGAGGCAAGGTCAAATAACAGATTCATTTTAGAAGATCTAGATGGAGAGACAGTACAACTTCCTGTGAACAGGCAATATCTGAAGCATTATTTCTAGCATTAAAATTCAGCATTTCACCATTGTAAATACTGGATTTCTCATTGTTCATATGTCATGAAGCAATATTTGACTTCATGCCCAATGGATAAAGCACTAATATGTGGTTATTAGCGCTTCCGTGGAAAAAATCACTATCCCCAGGTGGAGCCAGATGTTGTGGCTCATTTGCATTTACCTTTGAAATATTTTTCAAAATACCAAAAAATCATATATGATAGAAAATGTAAAATTTTGTGTGTCATAGAAGAATTTTGATTTATATATTGGTACTTTAACATTACGTGATGAGATGTTAAGGTGGGTCGAGTCGGGCTAATTCACGTGCAGAATAGTTTAAGAGCCAGACTGATGGGCACGTTTAGAACATTGCACGCCGAACAGTGTCGAGTCGGGCTCAAGAGGGACCAGCATGACAAAACACCGGATAAGCTCAGGAGGGTTACACTGGAGCAAAAAAACTAATTTCCCAAAGGCAGAGAAAGGGTGCATTTCCCTTAAACACTTAAGAGTTTTAGAGGAGGTGCAAAGGGAAAAATGGATGGTCGGGATCAAAGCACAGAACTGGAGTGGAGAGATAGATGGCGGGGATTAAATCACAAACCAAAAATTGTAAGTTTCAAAGGATAGACATAGGAGGTAAGTGATAAAGTCGCTGAAGTGCGACGTGCGATGCCAGGTGGGACCCGATAGCATAGGGCACATCGCAGGTTTTAAAAGATAAGTGTTAAGGAAAAGGTTAAAGTCAATGAAATGTGAAGTGTGATGTGGCAAGCTGATGTGGCCCTGGCCTGCATACCACACAACACAAGTTTTAAAAGTTAAGGGCGAAGGGTACGTGTTATAATTGCCAAAGTGCGACGTGCGATGAGGTGGGGCCCAATCGCAAATCGTGAATCACAATTTTTAAAGGATCACCATTGGAGGTAAGTGTAAGGTCTCCGAAGTGCGATGTTTGATGCCAGGTGGGACCCAATCGTATAGCGCATATTGCAAGTTTTAAAAGATAAACGCTAAGGAAAAGTTAAAGACGACGAAATGCGAAGTGCGATGTTGGCATGAACGCAATGTGGTTCCAAGATGAAATCTAAAGGATTTCAAGTCTGGGCTTATGTGGTTATGCACCATTTTATGAAGAAATAGGAAAAATGAAGCATAAAAACTCGAGTAAGTAACCCGACACAGATCAAAGGAGAAGAGGCAAAGTCGGGTAGCAAGTGATATGATTGAAAATGTTTGAAGCACAAGGGCATATGCAGAGTCGAGCATTGAGGCGTCATTATAGAGCTGTGTAGCCGCTACATCATAACTCGAAAGGACACCTCGACACTTTAGGAGTACTCATTAGCAACATCAGATTCAACAAAACAAACAATATTTCCATTTTTATTTTGTTTTCTCAAGTATGATTGCAGAAGTAATCTTAACAGTTTAGGTAGTCGAATAATTTCAAGAAGTTCAGGAGTTACAAACCACTGTGATGTATTTAAGTAGATAGAAATAAAGAAAAGAGGTTCCGAGTTTTGGACCTCTGGAGGATTTTTAATTTGGTTTGAATTTTTTGATAAATAAATGAAAGAAGATCAAGTTTCCTGTATCTTTTGATGTTGATATGTATTTCCAGTTTCACTCTGTGTTTATTCCTCTTTGAATGAAGTGAAGTAATGTAGCAACCGTTCTCTTAATTACATCTGTGAGTAAGAGTTAAACGACCTTAATTTGCGCTCCTTCACCTCATCTCTTCTTTCATCACAAAATTCTGATGAAACCTTAAAGTAATAGATTTTGTTTTTCCAGCATATTATTTCGAGTTTCCTCTCTCTCCATGAATTTCCTCTGAAACTTAAAAGTGATAGATTTTGTTTCTCAGCATATCACTTCAAGTTTCCTTTACAATTTTTCTTTTCATTTCATTAGGATATCAACAGTTTATGGCATTGTGAAGGTTTTCATTATATCAGATTATTGAGTGTATTAAATTATTAGATTTCAAAGGTGTTAAGCAGAGAACATTTGATATTATAATTGTGACATACATTTACAAAATGTCTTAAGCGCTGATTCCTTACCACAACCAAGGGGTTGTTTCTTGAGATACAATAGACAATGAGGTAAGATGGTCAGAAGATGCAAAGAAATAATTGAATTCAGTCAAATTTTCTTTAACATGTGATCCTACATTGATCAATCATGATTATACTATAGAGTTGATTTTATTTTCATTCGCCTCTGAGAAATCCTTGGCTACTTTCCTATTGTAGAAAAAGGACTCAAAGACGGAGCAGCCAATTGACTTTTTTAGTCGGACCATAATAGATGTGGCACTGAGATACAACATTAATGAAAAATAAGCTTTGGCCTTGGTGAAGGCATTGAAAGACTTTCAGGTATACATCCTTCACCCTCACATCATACCTTATGTTATGAATGCAGTGGTGAAAGATGTTTTGATGAAAACTGATCCTGAAGGTAGGTGAGGGAAATGGATTGCATCCATTCTTAAATATTACCTGGAGATCAAGCCCACAAAGCTAATCAAGGGACAGGGTTTGGAAAAGTTGATGGCATAATCTAATTTTCATGCGTTGGATATTATTATGATTTCTGTACTTTATGAAGAGGCGGTTGATGACTCATTGACATAGGTATCTCATTTTTTCATTTCATCCCCTTGGTATGCTGATATTGTTTATATACTTCAACACTTAAATCCTATGTCAGGTGTGTCTAAAAGCAAGAATATACCACTGAAATTAAAAGCTTTAAAATATTGTATTTTAGACAGTGCTTTGTATTGGAAAGACCTAGGAGGTGTTTTGTTGAATTGTCTTGTTGAAATTGAAGCGAAGGAGGTGATGAATGACTTTCACAAGGGTGATTGTGGTAGTCATTTATTTTGGAAGACCACAATGAACAAATTTTTAAGGGTTATTTTTATTGGCCCACTCTTTTTTCTGATGTATACAAGACCATGAAGAGCTGTCATGAATGCTAGATTTTTCAAGGGAAGAGGAAGTTTCTCTTGCTGCCTTTGCAACCGATTTTAGTTCAGGCACCATTTTAGTAATGGGGTCTCGATGCTCATAATGGGCCTCCTAAGGAAATTATAAAATAATAGTGGAAATAATAAAATAAGTTTTGATGACATCATCAAATTTTAGAGGGAAAAAAGAAAAAACTATTTTTTCAACTCGTATTTTCAACTTATCTCCCAAATTTTTTACTCAAATTCGAGCAAGAGTACTCATTGGATGCAAAATTTAATTCTTCATCCAAGGAGTACCTATGTTTCATACTTTCGATGGGCCTTGCTACATGAAAAATGAGAAATACATGAAAAATGTGATTGCAATCATGTTTTTCATGTATTTCTCATTTTTTGTGTAGTAGGGTCCATCGAAAGTATGCAACATGGGTACTCCTTGGATGAGGAATTAAATTTTGCATCCAATGAGTACTCTCGCTCGAAATTTGAGGAAAAATTTTGGGAGATAAGTTGAAAATACGAGTTGAAAAAGTAGTTTTATTATTTTATTATTTTTTAATCTTTTTACCCTTTTACTTAAAAAATGGTGAATTATTCCCCATGGTTGACATCATCATCTTGAATCCTATTGGTTCTTATAAAGTTTATTTTGGTTGTAAATTTTTTTTAGGAGGCCCATTTTAGATCTCAAAATTCCCCTAATTAGCACAACAAGTTCAGAAACTTGTGGGAGGGATTATACAAAATTTCAGCTTCAAGAGGGAAGAATTCCTACTTATTTGAAGAAATGAATGGACAAGACTATGCAAGAGGACCAACCAATGGTATACTCCTCAAACACTACCTCTTTTGATAAAATTTCTGAAGTTTCTCATCATCATTGTACATATCATTTTACTTTTCTGTCGAAGTGTGAAGGAGTTAATCATGGAAGCTTGAAGCTCGAGGTGAAGGCCATAAGGTTTCTTTGATTGGCTGCTAGTTTGTAAGTTCAGTAAGTTTTGGTTCAGTCTAATTCAGTTCAATTTTTCAGTGAATTTTCAATATTGAGTTTGGTCTCTTAATTTTTTACTCCATTCCCAATGGATAAGGCTACTTGTTCTACGAAGTTCTTGACACCTCCTAAGGATCTTCCATCACCAGCTGGAGAAAATGTTAGTGTCTGCCAGTCACCAATGATCAAATATGCTCTTACAAGGTTTTTTATAGGGTCCTACTAATTTTTTTTATGGTTTCCATAGGTTTTCAAACTTAAAATTTGGTCACTGGTTAGTGTGTTTACGTGTGTTACTACTCCTTTCAGTCTATGATTTTGTATTTCCATCATAAATTTTGTTGATTCATCACTAAAATGTCTTCATCACCATCTCATTCACATCACCATGGTCATCTTTCAACTCATTTCATGTAGTGTCATTATTAGATCTTAGGGTAAAAATCATGAAAAACAGTCATTTCACCATAAAATTCAACATTGAAGGGGTAGTAATAGTGAAAAATGTTCAATAAATGTTTCGAAAGTGTAATTTAATTTCTATTATCATGTAATGTGATTCAAAAGGTTCTAAAAGCTGCAATTCCAAATCAAAAAGTGAAAGAACATGGTGGGGCCACTACACCACTAAAGAGAAAATCAATTTCCAAAGCTATAAAAGACCAATGAGCATCTCATTTTCTCATTCCGTCTTCAAGAAACATATCTCCACCTTTAAATACCATTTTCACCCTCAGAGCAACCATTCCTTGCCACCAAAGTTCTCATCTCTCTTCTGCGCTGCGTTTTTCACTGGTAGCGCTACATTTTTGCCAGAAGGTGTTTTGCTTTCTTCAAAGAGGAAAAAAAAAATTCCAATTGTTTCTACACCAAAAATAAGGTTCCAGTGTATCAGATACAAGTAAGTGGGTCCTCAAATGATCTATTTTGACTTCATTTTTTCTTGGAAAGATCAATTCCCTCTTCTAGGGTTTTGGTTTCATTTTCTTGGTTTTATAACTCATTGAAAAATTGCTAAGTAAAACCCCAATTTTAAAGCTCTAATACCTTCCCCCACCTTCCATATAATACCCTTGACTCTTCCCTACACCCCTATCCCTCATTTTCACTATTTTCCCACAAACCCTAGCCTAAACTACACTTTCCTAGGCTAAGACAATCTTTTTCCCCTTTTGACACCCTTCCCCTCACGCATTCCCTAAAATTTCACTTCTCCCTACTCCATAATCTATCCATACCCCCCAAAAATTTCCCAATAATTTAGGAGACCACCAACCCCTTAATCTCCCTTCATTCCTAAAAACTGCCCAAATCCCCTATTTTTCCCTACACTAAACCCTAATTTCCCTTCCCATTGAGCTAGGGTTTGCAATGGATTCTGAAACCACTGAGAAGAAGAGGCATAATGGAGGTCATATCAGTGGGTATGAGCCCAATACAACACATGATATCATGTCTTCACCCTTCCTTGAGAAATCATTTCAGGATGCTGGTTGCCTTGCCTTTTTCCAAAAGGTTGAGGAACTAGGTTTTCATGACACAATTAACAACACTTTTTCCACCAGTTTGAGGACAGATAAGGCGAATATTGTAGGGGTGGTGTTTAATCTTTCAGCATAGGCCATTGCCACAGCCACAAGGATTAAAAATAGTGGGAAAAATTGGTTCAAGAGTAGATACCTTGACCTTGAAAGCTACAAAATGTATTTGAAACCTACATACAAAGAAAATCCAACACACATCTTTCCATTTAGACAGTTTTTGGACAAGTATGAACCTCTCATGAAATTGATCATGAGATATTTTACATGTGAAGGCAGGTACTCATGTTTATATCAATATCATATGAGACTCTTGATGCATTTCACTGGTGTACAAGCCATAAACTTGCCTCATTACCTTTACAAAAGCATGGTAAAAATGGCAGAGAAGGTACAAATATTGGGAGAAAATCATCATGCTAGTTTGTTCCACCATGGCTTGGTGAAAGTCTTGGTTTTGCCATCAATTAGCACAGATCAATTTGTCTTGGGATAGATTTATGTATTAATCTTTTCTTATGCCTTCTCCAGCATAGTCAAGCAGTCACTCTACACCTTTGTCATCACCAGCACAACAAGAGGTATCTTCCATAAGAAAATTTATCAAAATAAATCCTAGGGTAGAGGTGACTAAGACCTGTACTAGAGGTAAGAGGCTTTTATTTTCTCCAGACATTGTTGAAAGGGCCAAGCCTAAATCAGAGCAAGAAACATCATCACATCATGAGGCACCATTGCAGGATGAGGAACAAGTTCATATTAACACTGATATGGAAGATTTGGAAATACAAGAGGAGGGAAAAATAACTAAGTATATAATCATGGAGAAGGAGGCTAATATTAGAGAGCTCAAGGATAGTTTGTCAAAGGAAAATTTCTTGGTCTTATTCTTGCAACAGGAAAACATGTAGCTAAAGGTAAATCAACTACTCTTAAACAAGCCCAAAGTATATTTGAGCAATGATGATGCAAAATGTAATGTAGGTGTTGAGGTTGATGATTCAGAGGATCAAGAAGAAAATTTTAAAGCAAGGAGACCAAGAACAAGAGGTCTCAAGAGGGCAGTTGAGTAGCAAAAATAAATATCTCCACCAAAAGCTCAAATGACTATTGATGAACTCATTTTGGAAGAAATTGAGAAAGACAAAGTATGTTGGCTGGATAGGGTGAATTTACACTTGGAAAAGCTTCTCAAGAAGGTAAACAAGAATAAAAACCTACAAAGACACATGGCCATGCAATATTATACAAGGAACCATGTCTCCCAAATCAGGATTAAGCAGTTGAAGAAGAAGTTGAAGCAAACCCTAATGAGACAAAAAGAGAAAGATAAGCTTGATTTTCTGGCTGAAGCATCCCTCATAGCTTGACACATCATCAAATGGCTTCATGGAGAAATTTTGGACAATTTTTGAAGAAATAATGTGAAATGTTTCATTTTTGTGACTTTTGGCCTAATTGGAAAAATTAGTTTAAGCCAAAAGCGTAACACCTTGGCGCTGCGCTTTTTCCTCAGCCTTCCAAATGACAAAAACATTACCTTTTTGGATAGATAATCGCTCATACATGTAAGATATCCACTTTTGGTGCCTTGTCAGCAAACTAGTTGAGATAAAATTCCCAAAAACATGCAAAAAATTCAATTTCTGGCACTGTTTTGGACTAGGCGCTACGCTTTTGGGAGTAGTTTTGGGAGAATGTATATTATATGTCATGGAACATCCATTTTGCTTGATTTAGGTGTCTATTGACAACTAGACATCCTAATATTTCAAATGGATCCTTCAGATCTGGATTTGGAGCAATGGAAGGCCTTCAAAAGTATCGTCCAAGTTTGGTGCTGCACTTTTTTCTGGAGGCATTGCACTACAAACTTTTGTAGAGAGGCATTGTGCTTTTGCCTGTTAGTGCAATTTTCGAGGTTTCTTCAGTAAATCTTAGTTTGATGATGTAATTTATCTAGTTTCATGGAATTGATGTAATAGAATGTAAATGGGCTTGTTATATTCATTTTGATGTAATTTTGGACCTCATCGATGAGGAGCAGGTCAGTCAAAGTATATATGGAGGATTTGTTTTAACCTCCCTAATGATTAAGGTTTTGTTGAGAAATTCATGTGAGCTATTCCTAAACTGAGGGATTCAACCCCTAAGAGAGGGGAAGTTTTGTTTGGTCTATATGTATGTGGTTTTCAGTCAATCTAAAGGTTGGGCATCAGAGGGTGAAAGTCTTGTAGCTTGTACTTCATCATTTTTATAGGAAATCAAAGGACAGTTGCAGCTATTATTCAAGAATTCTTGTGTTGTGAGTTTCTGATAATGTTTTCTTTCTGTTATAGATTTATATGAATGATAATTTAGTCTCCTTACCATACCTTCTCTCTTAATTGATTTTCCTAAGAGGTTTTAAGCATACTTATTTTAATTAAGCTCTGTTTTGTTAGGAATCTCATTTTGTGTATTTTATCTTCTTGTTTAATGAATTCATGGCATACATGCTCATTATTATATTCTTTCTCATTCAACCCTACACTGCACTTATCAACTTCTAAGCTATCACAAAATCATACCTACATATCTCCTCTATATCTCTTGCAACTAAAACCTTTGATGCTTTGACCTAGTTCCCTAATTTTCACTCATAATCCAGCAAAAAAAAACCCGAAAATATTTCAAACCCTAGATATGAACTATCTAGCCTAAAATCCATTATTTTACCATTCAAATCCTTGGCTATGTTTTTCATAGAGAGATCCCTCTCTGGTTTGGTAGGGCTAGCTACCAAACTAAAATCTTGGTTTGAGGTTACCTCCGTCGATTTCCTTTCAGCCTTGGGACATTGTGGAGGCTAACACTCCACATAGGCATCAACAAAAAAATAAACATAGAAATATTTCGTAGAGGCAACAACAAATACATATCCTCATCATATAAGAGACCCATTAATCTCAACAACCAACAATATACTATATCATTAACTCAAGTCATGAGCAACACATCAACAGATAAAAACAACAACAATAACATAAGATGTGGAAATGGAGCATAATTTGCAGCACTAAACTCATCATCTCTCATCATAGGTGAGAAATATATCATTAATAAGGCATAATCAACAAAACACTAAAAATAAAAACATCACCAGAAACAACATGTATACTCCATATTTGAGCAGCAATATGAATCATCATGACCCAAACATATGAATATACAACACATCATAAGCAACATCATATTCTCTCTCCATGCAATAGAAACATATGATTCAACCATCCAAATATATATCGACAACATGCACGATTAATCTAGAATAGAAAACATGAGAAATAAAGTGCATACTCTAGATGAGTTAAATCTAACATATAATTTGATATCTAAGGAAACTACAAATGCATTTCAAAAAATGAGATATATCTATAATTATAAACACTATGTCATGCTACCATATCACCATATCCTACCAACAACATATATGGAAGTAACATCAAAAATACTTCAACATCCTTCCTATAACACACTCATGTCAATTAAACACAACAAAACTCCATAGTGAGCCTGATTCCAACAATTTGCAATTCTATTTGGAAGTAACATTGATCTCAATGAATGTGTGATCCTCCATCACACCTTGACCATTCTCATAAGACAACCATTTGGATTCCATACCTCCAAAAACATTAGCAAAAATTCAACATGTACTACTCCAAAATCATTAGTAACAAGAATGGATGATCCAACTGATATTAAAATGAGGAAGAAATAGATCAGAAGTAAACATACACTTCAAACCTCATGAACTCCCCCTAAACTAATGCATCTTCTAAAATATGCATATTTGTCATCATGTACTCTTCAAGATATGGTTGCACATCCAGGAATCTACATGCAACTCATGATGCAACCATATTCCCCCCTTGAGACCATGCATGCCTCAGTTTTTTATGGGAGTTCCTTGTTGTTATTTTCTCCTCCAAACATTCATCTGCTGATCCTTATTCTTCTTGTGTGGTTGGACTTGCATATTCTTCTCTCTCTGATTGGATCTCCTATAACACATGGAAAATTTCAATCCTTGGCCTTATGGCCAATATTTTCACACACAAAATATGTTATGTGACTAAATAAATGAGGAATAGCTTGATGTCTTCTATTGATATGATTTCTATTCCTTGCATGTGACCTACAGTCAATAGCCCTATGACCAAAATCATTGCATGAGAAGCAATAACCATAAAACGTACTATTATACCTGAGATATGTTGATCTTCTTTGTATGCATGCTTGATGTGGCTTTTCCATTGGCTGCTCCTTTTGATGAGAGAGTTTTATCTCTCCATTACTGAAAATTGTTGTTATATTTCCATGAACTCCATAGTTATAACATTTTCCAATTCTATTATTTTTCTTTGGCCTCCTTCTCTTACTCTTCTGCTTCTTGCATGGTTGGTGATTTTTTTGATGATTCTCCATTTTCATGCTACTACTAACTCCTCCAACATTTCTAATTTGTTTCTTGTTGCTCGAGCACTAGATTCAATCCTTTATAATTCTTCTCTTGCAGTTTTTGTTTTAGATTTTAATTTTTGGCACTCATCCTCCAACTCCTTGTACTTCTTCCTTATTCCATTTTAGATTTTTCTTCATTATTTGATCTGATTTTTTAGAGCTGAAATTTCCTCGTTGAAATCACACTCATTTTCATCAAAAATCTCCAGCAACATTCATTGATCTATGTTTTCAACCACGAGCCTTTGAATCTCTGCTTCTGGTGCCATTATCTTTGATTTCCCATCATCTTTTCTACCACTAGGGCTTTCATCTTCTTCTTGTGAGGAGGATTGATTTGTTACTGCAATAAGAGTAGAATCCTTTGCATGGTTCTCCATTTTTGAAATTTGCAATTTTCCTCCAAGATACAAACTTTGCAACGAATCCAACATCTCTTTTGCAGTCGCAGTGTCTCACATACATGCTATCATATTTTGAAGTACTATGAAAAATATTTTTTTTATCCAAATCATTAAATTCATATTTAACTCCATACCATACTAATAGAAAAATATTTTCATTGGGAGATATAAAATATTAATCTAATTTCATCCTCCAAGTTGCAAATTACCTTCATGATGCATTATAATTCCTTGCTCATCCATTTCTAAACATTTGCAAAAAATTGCCAAAAACTCCTAGACCCACTCATGAGTGATCAAGCTGTAACCGAGAGCCCCACTCTGATACCAATTTTTGGAAACTATATTAATACTGAGATGGTGGGGGGGGGGGGGGTGGTTGAATCAATAGTGAAGGCACTTATAAATGTTTTCTCAAAATTATTATTCTTTTAAACCATGCACAAACTGAAACACATAAGCAAATATTAGAGCATAAAAAATGAACATGAAACATGAAAACCATTCAATTGATAGAACACAAGCATGTATGGTGCAAAACCCTCTCCAGGGAAAAAAACTACCTGTTGCTATCATGCTGATCAAATATCCTATTATGTCAAAAAATTATTTACATAGAGATTTAAATGGATACTTTCAAATGGAGATTTAAATGGATACTTTCAAACAGAAGCTCTTTCTCATGCAAATTTATGAACTAGCATCCACTAAAGGCCACCACAATCAATGATCCTCGACAAGTTACTCCTAAACTAACAATCGACTCTACAGGATCCTTTCTACTAGAAGCCACCATGACAAATGAGCCTCACCCAGCTTCTTCCGAACTATCCAACCACCATTGGATTAAGAAAATTGCGTACTTATATTTATTTCTCCAGAGTCCTCCAACTCCTATCCTCTATGTGGTTATTGTTTCATACATATTCAGACTAGAAACAAGAACTTCTCAACGTGAACCCACAACAAAATCTCTTCAAAAAATACAATAAAAAACCAAATCCACACCAAAAGCTACAACACAATCTCATCAATACTGCATAAAATAATCTATAAAATGCATCAAAAAAACCTATCTGCAATAATAAATTTTCTCACAAATAACTGCTGCACACAACTAATAAACTGAAGAATATGTTAGGAGAAAAAATTCTCCAAATACACATGCAAACAAACTCTATTTCACTTCCTTTCGTGCTGCACAAAATGCTAGCCAAAAAATACTTCAACTAATTGCTACAAAACTTGAAAACTGCTTCAGAAATTCTGCACCATACAACTCTCACAACTCCTATACTGTTCTCTACTCTCACACTCACTAAAAACATCAAAATAATCAACCATACTATCATTGAGATTTATTCACTAAATAGATGAATTGAGGCGCTCAACTCAATAATTACAAAGAACTATTGAGCTCCACAATTTCTGTTCATATGCTTGATTTGATATAGATTCATCTCTTTGACTTGATCAAGGCACTAACTCCACTTCATAAGAGATGTTTTCAACTTTAATCACTTTCTATAAGCCCCTTGATCTTTTCTTACCTTTACATGAAAATTTTCAAACAGGACAAGCCAAAAAAGCCATAAATTAACATGATATGGGCGAAGAATGCGGAGAAAAACACTCCACGATGTATACCCGTCTCTTTTGAAGGAAACCAACATATATTCCTAGGTATATGTGACTCTTGTGAAGGAAACCTACGTATATCCCTTAAAACTCAAGTTTTACATCTGTTTAAGCCACCACTTGGAGCGGAACTCCGAGAGTAAGCTAGGGACATCATGACACACTTACACACACACTTTGTCACCATGACAACATGTGTAAAGCTCAAAAAAAGGTATCCTACTCATAACTACATTACATACATCAAGTGATCTCCATATAGTAGCTCAACTCTTCCATAGCGTGTACAACATCTCCAACACTCGTAGAAACATATCTAGTACTTGTAGCAGCATCTATAACACCTCCAACAACAACATCGAGTCATATAACTACCTTCAATCATCCAACTGCCTCTAACACTGTTAGAGACACCTCCAACTTATGTAGCAACATCTCTAATGCTTTCAACACATGTATAATCATATGCAACACATTTAGCAACAATCCAACCTCTTGTAACAAGAACATATTCAATCAAGACAACATGTCTAAATTCAAACTCTCCTCAACATCCAAATCACCTCCACTAAGTCATGCCATGACCAAGTTGACATCAATTCCACCAAATAAGACCATCAAGCCAAACACTCATCAGCATCATGAGGAATACTAACATCATAAGCTATATAACAAGCAACATCATGACCATGTTGACATCAATGCTAACACTATAATTCCAACAAGCTCCCCCTTTAGCATTGATGTCAACCTCAATCCAACATCTGAGGCTGACAAGCCATCATACACTATCCAAAATTGAAGTTGAAACTCTAAAGTTGATCTCTATCCATCCAACTTTTCTCCCCCTTTGACATCAATGGCGTATGAATCCTCTACACCTGTCATCAACCAAGACCTATATGGACCCAAGCTTACATCATGCACCCAATGAAGTGGGGCTACATCAATGATATACAAAATAATACATGTCTTGGACTTTCATTGACCCATAAATAGCTAATGACAAAAAATAATAGACACCATGGGTCTCTCCATGAGAAACATGCCCAAAAGATGACACAATGATAGTACATGGATTTTATAATGGCACACAATGGTTCTCTCTTCTGTCATGCCCAAAACATGAAATAACATGAATACATGACATCTATGAGTAATGATATATGCTCCATATAACAAAAACATTGATAATATAATCTATAACATGTGCATCAAGCATAAGACCTCCACGTGAAACGAGATAAGCTCTCAATATGTAGCAAAAACAATAGAAGTACTAACAATATCATATGTTAGTACACAACGACTCAAAACCTTATCTATCACCATTCCAACAATGAAAATCCTGCAACAAAATCAAGATAACCACTAGAATCCACCATCGTGCTCCACATATTCATAAACAACAAAATCATTATAGCAATATGTGATAGAGGTAACAAAAAATACATATCCTCATCATATCAAATATCCATGAAGCTCAATAACCAACAATATACTATATCATCAACTCAAGTCATGAGAAACACATTAACAAGTAGAAAAAATAACAATAACATAGTATCTAGCACTGCAACATTATTTGCAACACTAAACTCATCATCTCCTCATCATAGGTGAGAAACATATCATCAATAAGGCACAAGTAGAAAAAGACCGAGTATCAAAACATCACCAGAAACAAGATGTATACTCCATATATGAGTAACAATATAAATCATCATGACCCAAACATATGAATCTCCAACACATCATAAGAAACATCATATTCTCTCTCCATGCAATAGCAACATATGATTCAACCATCCAAATATATATCAACAACATGCATGATTCATCTAGAATAGAAAACATGAGAAATAAAGTGCATACTCTAAATGAGTTAAATCTAACATATCATCTGATCTCCATGGCAACTACACATGCATCCCAACAAATGAGATATATCTAGAATTATAAACACTATGTCATGCTACCATATCACCATATCCTACCAACAACATATATGGAAGCAACATCAAAACTAATTCAAAATCCTTCCTGCAACACACTCATGTCAAGTAAGCACAACAAAATGCCATAGTGAGCATTATGCCAACAATCTGCAAATCTATTTGGAAGCAATGTTTCTCCCACTGAATGTGTGATCCTCCATCACACTTTGAACATGCACATAATACAACCATGTGGCTTTCATACCTATAAAAACATCAACAACAAATCAGCATGTAGCTACTCCAAAATCATTAGTAACAAGAATGGCCGATCCAAATGATATTCAAATGAGGAAGAAATAGATCAGAAATAAAAATACACTTCAAACCTCATGAAATCCCCTTGAACTCTTGCATATTCTAAAATATGCATATTTTTCTTCATGTACTCTTCAATATATGTATGCACATCCAATAATCTACATGCAACTCATGATGCAACCATATCCTCCTCCTGAGACCATGCAAGCCTCATTTTTTGATGGGAGTTCCTTACTACTCTTTTCTCCTCCAAAATTTCATCTGCTAATCCTTCTTCTTCTTGTGTGATTGGGCTTGCATATTATCCTCTCTCTGAATGGATCTACTGTAACACATGTGAAACTTTCAATCCTTGGCCTTATGGCCAATATTTCCACAAACAAAACATCTTATGTGACCAAAAAACCGAAGAATATCTTGATGTCTTCTATTTATATGATTTCTATTTGTTGCATGTGCCCTACAGTCAATAGCCCTATCGCCAAAATTATTGCATGAGAAACAATAACCATAAAATGGACTATTATACCCAACATATGGTGATATTATTTTCATGCATGCTTGATTTTTTTTCTCCATTGGCTGCTCGTTTTGATGAGAGAGTTTTATCTCTCCATTACTACAAATTGCTACTATATGTCCACGAACTCCACAATTATAACATTTTCCAATTCTATTATTTTTATTTGGCCTCCTTCTCTTATTCTTCTTATTCTTCTTTCATGGTTCACGATTTTGTTGATGATTCTCCTTTTTCATGCTACTACTGGCTCCTCCAAACTTTATGTTTTTCTTCTTGTTCCTTGAGCATTAGATTTGATCCATTCTAATTCTTCCCTTGAAGTTTTTGCTTTAGTTTTAAATTTTTTGCACTCATCCTCCAACTCCTTGTACTTCTTCCTCATTCCATTTTTTTATTTTTCTTCCTTCTTCTAGCTGAGTTTTCAGAGTTGAAATTTATTCCTTGAAAGCACACTCTTTTTCATCAAAAATCTACAAAAACATTCGTTGATATTTATTTTCAACCATGAGCCTTTGAATATCTGCTTCTAATGCCATTATCTTGGATTTCCCATTATCTTTGCTACCACCAGGGATTTCATCTTATTCTTGTGAGAAGGATTGACTTATTACTGCAATAAGAGCAGAATCCTTTGCATGATTCTCCATTTTTTAAATTTGCAATTTTCCTCCAAGATACAAACTTTGCAACCTGTCCAACATCTCTTTTGCAATCTCACAGTGTCTCACATACATGCTATCAGATTTTGAAATACTATGCAATAATATTTTTAGTCAAATCATTAAATTCATCTTTAAATCCATACTTTACTAATAGAAAAATATTTTCATCAAGAGATATAAAATATGAATCCAGTCTCATCCTCCAAGTTGCAAATTTACCTTCATGAAGCATTGGAATTCCTTTCTGATCCATTTTGAAAATTTTGCAAAAATCTACCAAAAATTCCTAGATCCACTCTCTAGCGATCAAACTGCAACCAAGGTCCCCACTATGATACCAATTGTTGGAAACTAAATCACTACTGAGGGGGGGGGAGGGGGGGTTGAATCAATAGTGAAAGGAATTTATAAAATTGTTCTCCAAATTATTATACTTTTAAACCATACACAAACTGAAACACATAAGCAATGATAGAGCATAAAAAATGAACATGAAACATGAAAACCATTCAACACATAGAACACAAGTATATTTGGTGGAAAACCCTCTTCAGGGAAAAAAACACCCGTTGTTGGTACAGTGCTCAAATATTATATTATGTCAAAAAAAAATTTACATAGAGATTCAAATGGCTAATCTCAAATGGAGACTCTTTCTCATGTCGATCTATGGACTAGCATTCGTTGAAGGCCACCACGATCAACGATCCTTGTTCAGTTACTCCTGAACTAAAAATCGACTCTACAAAATCTTATCTACTAGAAGCCACCATGACTAATGAGCCTTGTCGAGTTTCTTCTGAACTATCCAACCACCATTGGATTGAGGAAACTACTCATATTTATTTCGCCCGAGTCCTCCAACTCCTCTGCTTTATGTGGTTCTCATTTCATATATTTTCAGACTGGAACTAAGAAATTCTCAACATGAACATCACAACAACAATATCTTCAAAGCACATAATAAAAAACAAAATACACAACAAAAGCTGCAACACAATCTCATTAATACGACATAAAATAATTTTTAAAATGCATAATGAAAACCTCTCTGCAATAATAAATATGCC